>SCDS01000837.1:0-45307 GCA_004149465.1 Drosophila nigromelanica
CTTTGAGGTCCTTGCGATTCAAAACCGTTTTGCCGCCTTGCTTTTAAGTTCTCAACTGCCTGCATAAAATGTTGATTACACTCACGTTGATCAAGTTTTAATTGTGGCAACGCCCACGTTTATTGTTGGCCTTGGTAAACAACAATTAAACACTCAACGCTGCTGATTTACACACTTGAACGCTTTGCAAACACTTTTGAGAAAGTTCTTAACTAACAGAGGAAAGCCCCCAAACGATGAATTAAATTTGTATGCCCTAAACTGGAGGATATTATCGTTTGTATGCTAAATATGTATCACTATGTGGAAGCAGTATAGACAGAGTATTGGATATATGTAATGGATTGAAAACAACCGGTCTAAATTTTATTTACATACAACTTTCAATTCTATGCATGACACCAGAAATTCTGCAACTATTATATATAGTATATATACATATATATAAACGATACACACAATTATTGCACGGATATTTTAAAACCCTAACAGAGGCAACTTTCATATTTATAAATTAAATTCAAATTTGAAAGTGTACTTAAATCTTGCCCAAATATCTGTTGTACTTTACCATTGTTCAATTTGACCTGGTATCCCTTTGTGTGTGTGAGTGTGTGTGTGTGTGCAATTAAACCTGTACTCATCACGAATTTAATGGTCAAGCAGCTAAGTGACGAGATGGATATAAACGACATTCTCGCAGCTTGAAAATGAAGTTCGCTGCGAATAATCGGCTAACGTGGCGTATGCGTAATACAGCTGCCAATGGAATTTTCTCGCCCCTGCTGTCAATACTTGGGCTAATCCCACGGCAGTGTTAACTATAAGCGTGTAATTAAATTGATAGTCGCACACAACCGCGACCTTGTGTATGTGTGTGTGTGTGTGTATAACTTGCTGCAGGGCTGAATACTGGAATTTAAACAGCTTCCCTTCTGCTGTCAAGTTATTTAAATTAAATTCCAGCGACTGGTCGCCCCCACATATCAAAGTTTCGTCCAGCAGTTTTGCAAGACAATTAAATGTCAGAGTGTGGAGCGTACACCCCTCTCTCTTTCTCTCCCTTTTCCCCTACCCCAGAAGCGAACACTCGAACATTTCAAAGGGGTTCGCTGCTACTTTGACATATTGTCCATCGCTAACAGAAAACTACGAAAATTAAAATGGAAATGGGAATGGAAATGCATTTGCCGTGCCGCAGCCATTGTCCTGCTCGTATTTCTTCACTTTTTTCCTTTTTTTTTGCTGTGAATGTGAGTGTTTTTTTTTCACTAAATTGCTCTCAACAAATGCGCTTTACAGCCCGTTAATTGCTTTGTCGCACCAATTTGTCAGTTGGCCAAGTACACCGGACCTCAAGGGTGACAAACAGAGTTATGTGATGGAATATCAACTAGAGATGGGCGCGTGAGCTACAAGTATTGGAGCTAAATTCCAAAATTATTTATTTCAAGCAATACAACTGATAGGATAAAAAATTACCAGGCAACTAAGCAGATTTTAATAATATTAAATAACTGACATTGATAAAGTGTAAGTAATTTTAGTATTTTAGTGAGTATATAGACATGCAAGCAGTTATCGATTAAGGAATGAAGTGCCTGCCCAATGATGGGACATAAGCCATAGACCTCTTAAAAACTGTTATATATACAGCATTTCGACAAATATCGATCCATTATATAAAAGAGAAATTATATAAAAAACCTGAAACGGTAAATACCCTACATTAACAGAGAACATGTTAATTAATTACACAAAGACAAATTAACATGCCTCCTTGTTAAATTCATTAGCTTTAAATTAAAGCTCACGAATATCCATTTCGCAGTACATATACTCTGGGCTTGTCCAGTTTACAAAACGCACTCTCAGCACTTTGGACTTTATTTATGTGCTCTATCTGCTATTTTTTAACCAAATTTTTTCGAAACAATTTTGAGCGAGGCGACCATAAATAAAGTGTCATGTGGTGATATGTGTCTGGCTTAAAATTCCTTGGTAAATAAACTGAATGCTATGCATATAGCCTCGAAATGGATAGAGGCAGGCGCCCATAATATATGCATTGCCCGGAATGTAAGTGGATTTGCCTGTTTTGTTTTCGGTAATTAAAACACAAGGCTTACAACTCGAAAAGTTGAAAGGATATTTGCGGTGGACGCCCAGCCAACGTTTGCAGCCATTTGCATAAACAGCAAAATAAAATGTTGAAAACTTTGCAAACACGGAAACAACAACACTTTGTGAAAATGTGCAGTCATAGGTAAATTTAATTATAACGAAATTTGCTCGAACAAAATATGTAAAATTAAAGGGTAAAAGGCATCGCATCAAGTAAGCAATATGCCCATATATTTTTGGCCTTTCAACATTTTGGCTGCTGTAATTTCATGCACATCAAAAATGCAACGCTGAGCTGAGCATTACGAAAATTTCCCCATAGCGACATTATAAAATGGCCTCATACGTGAGAGTCACGGGTAAAGATCAGATGTCAACAGTGATGCCTTTACCTTTAACCCCTAAAACTGAAGTCGGCTATATTTTAGTCAGAAAACCAAAGCAAAAGAATTAAAGTGTTTAAAATATACATATATTACAAAAGCCACAATTGGTATCAAAGCTTAAGCGAAGCATGAAGTAAAGCGAGAAGCGAAGCGAGAAGTGAAATAAGAAGCCAAGCGAGAATCTCAGGCAGGTTCGGCGACTCGAAAGAGGCCACAGAAAAGAGGAAAACCAGTAGTGAAACAAACTGCAGAAAAATAACAAAATTTACAAAGGAAGAGAGAAGAGAAAAGAGAAGCAACCAAATGCGCTGTCAAGTAATTTGTTGCCTGAACTCACTTTCTGTGAAGATATTTTCCAATTTTTTTTATAAACAAACTAAGCGAGAAGAAAAACGAGAAGTGAAACAAGAAGCAACTATTTTTCTTAAAAAAAAATAAATAAAGTGAGAAGTAAAAAAAACTTGTCTCTTTAAAGTGCTAAATTCTTATGTTGGATTTAAATTCGATTGTAGGGAGAAATACACCCAAAAAGCGCTTAGAAAGCAAGCTGACTGTAAAAAGAAAGTGAAAAGCATATAATACAAATTGGATTCATCAAGTGTCACTTTTCTGTTGCATTTTCCGGATTTCTTAAGGGTTTTAAAAACTGCTTCGCTTGTAGCTGCCACTCTAACTATAGCTGAATGCAGCTAAATATTTAATGCAGCTAACCAGCACTGATTGTTGCCCGCGCTGACGCCATTGTGAAATAGATGCACGCATAAATGAATGCTGAAATCAGCAACACTGACAGCTCAGCGGGCAACAAATGGCGACCAGATAGCAACGGAGCGTGGTGCAGTGCATAACCGGACCCAGGAAACAGGTAGCAGCCACTGTGCAAACAATGCAAAAATTCTGTGGCAATAAATGACAGTAACTAGTCAGAAACAATAACAACGCGAATTCCAATGAGAACTCGAATGGGAATCTGAATGCAAATGCGGATGTGGATGCAGATGAGTACACATACATACAATATTAATGCAAGGCAGACACTCACACAATGTGTGTGCGGAAATGAAGAGCGAGCGTTGCAAACAATGCGGCACAATGTGTGCTAGTCAAAACATGTCAACTGGCAATACACGACTATGCAATGCTCTGTTTTTAATGTAATAAGAGCTTAAAATAGTTTGAAATAGTCTTTTTGATCTTTAAATCTTATTGCATCTTCAGGCAGATGTGCATTTAACTCGACCGCCAGATACTCTGTTTTTAGTATAAGAAGTGCCTAAAATAATATGGCTTAGTATTGTTGAAGATGATAATATACGTGTAAGACAATTGGGAATAGTCTTCTTAATAAGTGAAGTATTTAAGAACAGCTATACCTAAGTGGAAAAGTATCTTGCTGATAAAGATAATGCAAGTGGGCGTGGCAAAAAAAAACTTGTATTCGCAGCTGAAATTTTTTTCAATTAAATAAACTAACATGCACGTTAAATTTTGTAAACTAGTGGTTTGCATGAAACTCAACTCGAATATACTTCATTTAGCCCTCGAACAGAGTATTTAAATGGTAGTAGAACTATGAACTTTAAATATAAATGCGTGTGCATTAGTATTAAAATAGTTTTAAAAATACAAATGCCCGAAAAAACTAACAATAAATGTGATTAGAAATGCAAAGCAAAAAAAGTGCGACTAAGAAAATAAAATAAAAATTTAAACAAGTCAAACTAACCGGAAGTAGACGCCGGGCGTGCGCTGGTCCAGATCCGAGGGATAAATACGGCCCACGCGGCACTTGCTAAAGAAGATGCCCATGAAGGAGGGATCGCGCTTAATAGGCCAGTCCTTAATGGGGAAGACCAAGGGATAGGTCAAGTACTCGGGCGGATCGGAGAACTCCAAATAGCCATTAAGCGAGAGCTAAAACGAAAATCACAATTTATTTAGCTAGCTCGCCAGCTTAAATCAGATGCGACTTACCCTTGTATAGTTGAAGCGGAAGCCATAGAAGGGCATCTGAAAGTTAAGATTCTTGTGCAGTTGCGTCATGGAGGCGTGTATGTCAAACTGATAATCGCCACGTCCACCATAATTGTCCTTGTCGAAGAACCAGTACATGAAATTGCTGCGCAGCTCGGCGAGACGAGTGGCCGTTATTGTATAGCCTCCAGCAGCCGTTGAAGGCGTGTCTGGTGGCGCCACATTGTTGTTGGGATCTGCACGACACGTTGAAGATACATTTAATATATATGTATATACACATAAGTATATAGGGTAAGTATAAAAGTCAAGTCTGCAGTTGCCATTATAATTATTTTACATTTCAGCCAGCTAATCCCCAGAGATTACGTATTCAATTCCGCAGAGAGACGCAGCAGCCGCCCTGCAGCATTTCAATTTAGGCCGGGTGCATGTTGCACATAAACTGAAAACTTTGCACTTGCTATCTACGCCACGACCGCCGTGCCACCTTGCCTCTTTGCCACTTGCCCCTTCGTTATTGCTTGCAGCTTCCTGCTGACTCACTTACAAAATTGCTGCTCCTCGTTCCCTGCACTTAGCCATTAAAGGTCACAGTTAATATTCATTTCAGTTCGGCCAACTTGCCAGCTACAATTTCTTGCGTTTCTCTCGCACGTTTTTTGCTCACTTTTTTCACTTCTTTCTTCACCATCGCTTCAAACATTTTTCTTTCTAATTTCTTTTTGCTGCCGCTAGCGGAGGTGCTCTCGGCGTTGTCTTTTTAAAGCAATTTAAGCCGACTAAGTGCAATGCTGATGATCTCCAGGGAACACAAAGCAACCTCAGAAAGCCATAGACTTGGCATGAAAAGCATACAAAAAAAAAACAGGAAGAGAAGGAAATTTTAGTACAGGCTTTTATGTGCAGCCTGTCTGCGGCTTATGCATTCACTTTTTGACTCGCTTACAATGTGAATATTTTAAAAGACTTTCTTGAACTTGAAACATTTTAGTTAAAACAATTTTTACTAAATTAAAAAGTACTTGTGCAGTATTTAGCTTTTAATTCAAAAATGTTAGAAAGCGAGCCAGACACAAATCACTTCTTATGTAAAACCAACTTTGAGTCGAAATCTATTTTTTAATAAATATAAAAAGTTATGTAAGAGGCAGAAAATATGCATTAAATATCGTAGCCTTTCATAATAGAGTTAATACTTGTATTATTTGTAGGTATTTACAAAGTTTATATTCCTATGCATATTGTTAATATTGTTTTGTAATGTAAATTGATATATTTCCATTTTTTAAATAATACTCAAATTCATAGGACATGCAGCTCTATAAATTTTTCTTGAACTTTTCTATTGCTCTTTAAGAATTTTCCTAGTTCGAAATATTACTACAGCCTTTTAAGCATCCTTCGTTTGAATTTAAAAAAAAAACAACTGGAATACTTTGTTCTCAAATTAAGTGCATATTTATAAAAAGATGCCCAAGCGAGAGTTTAATCATTCAGTGGCCAATTAATGCATCAATTATTATTGCAGCATCCATTTTTTCATCCATTAAACTCAGCTGAACTCTACTCTGCTCTGACAGGCGACAATAATTAAGTGATTTTCAATGATGATATATAAGTAGCATAATGCTCGATAATTGTTGATGTCACTCGAAACTAATTAATAGCCAGCTGGCAGTTACCTAAAACCCCGACCATGTCGAGCAGGGCTCATAAAATCTTTACACTTTAAAAAAAAAAAAATTTTCTTAGCAGCTGTCGCAGAATGGATCAGTTTTTAATCTATTTATGAATCAGTGTCGAGTTGGCAAGCCATAAAATATCCTGACAGCGTGCTAATCCTTTTTGGGTAACAACATGCTGCAAAATTGCTGCAGGTCAGGTATAGTCGCGGATTAGCGACAACGGCATTTCGTTGATTTATGATCCTGCCCATCGTTGAATTCGGCAAAATTGGTGCGCGGAAAATACGCAAAATTCGCGTGTGCGGGTTGCAATTTAATGGGAAATTTTTGAGATTTTTTTAAAAGAAAATTTCCTGGAATAAATCGCAGAAGCAAGTCAATTTTGTCGGCAAGGATTTGTGCCGCATTAATCCGGGCAACTTTTTAGGCCAACCGCAACAGCTACCTGAACGCATCCCAACAGCTGCTTGTGGCAGGTAGCCCAAAACGCCAGCTATATAAACTTGCAATGTCTTCGAGTGCTGCACATTCGTTTCGCAGCCAACCAAGACGAAGCATCTTGCAAAATGAGCATCAGCACGTTCAACTTTCAGTTCTACAATTACAAGCTGCCCGCCACGTTGCCGCAGCTAACGAGCGCCTCCAGCTTCAGCGAGCTGGAAATGGACATCGATGAGGAGCAGCAAATGACAGCGGTGCCAGCGATTACATCGACGCCATTGCCAGCAGTGAAGCAGCCGCCCACGATGACCACACCACGGTACACAAGTGAACTGGCGCTGGCCATCAGCGCTCCAAGTGCAACCAAGTCGCATGCCACGCTGCAGGCGCTGCGTCCGCAGCTGCATCGGCCACAGAAGCGCTGGTCCATGGAGCTGCGCGAGAAGGTGCTGGAGATGGCCAAGCGCAACAATGCCTCCGATGAGGAGGAGCCGCAGCCACAGCCACAGGCCATGGCTAGCCTGCAGCAGCGATTCATGCAGCAGCTGGCACAGGATGGCAATGCCACATTCTGTGGCAGCAACGAGCCAGCAGCGGCTGAGCTAAAGCGCAGTGTCAGCGACAAAATCGACTTTTTCAACAAGCTAACCAACACCTATGAGTCCGCCGGCAACCAAAATAACAACAACAATCGCTTCATTTCGCTGCTGCGCTCCAGCCGCCCAATGGGCGTGGCCACCACCAGCGCCGGCAGTGGTCAAGTGCCGCCGCCAAAGCCCAAGCGCCTAAACACCACAATTACAGCCACACCAGCCGGCAGCCTGGCAGTGCAACATCAATTTGCCACGCCCACCACCAAACCGCCCACGGCCAGCAGCAACACAGCGCAACGGAAGAGTTCGCTGCGCCGCAAACCCTCCATGGAGAAATCGCGTGCCAGCATCGCTCGACAAAATTCCAACGCAGCACTGCGACCACAACGCCACGCCATGATGGAGGACCTGAGCCTGGTGGTGCCCGTGCGGCTTCGCATTGCCGAATACGAGCAGCGCATCTCGATGAGCGCATAGCTGCAGCCATCGATACTGACAACCACCTAGGATAGGTGCCCACGTCCACTGCCCACTTTTCCGGCCGATGGATCAATCTAGTGCAAGCTCCCAAGGATAAACTACTTTTAGCTCTTAAGTCTTAGCCAAGTGTTCAACATATGCTTAAGAATATCAATTTATGAAATTTTAAGATTCGAAATAGATTTAAATAAATAAAAAGCCAAACAAACAGAACAAATTGAAGATTGTTTTGCTCAAAAAAATTAGATTGGGTTTTAAACCCGTATTGAAAATCATTTTGAATATGCGCTCAAAGGTTAACTAGGTCTCCAAGTAAAAGCTTGAATATTAGTGAAGTTAGAAGGCTAAAGAGGATAGAAGACCAGAAGCCTTAGAAGTAAAATGGTTAGTTCATTATTGAATAGAATTAAAAACTTATCTCTGAATTTAATTTTGTATGAAAGATATCAAAAAATTATGACGGCTCTGTATAATAATAATAATATAATAGATATAACTTTAAAAAATCAACCGGAAAGTCCACAAGAAATAAAATTAAACAGAATAAAATGGACTGTAGAAGAAGTTATAAAATATAACAGAATGGACTCAAACATAATAAAATATTATGATAAAGAATGAAAGAAAATAACATGGAATAATCAAGCCCAGAACATAGAAAATAGAACTGAATGAAATGGACTTGAATTAAGTGAATAGAACAGGCCCTCGTCTATTGAATTGAAATAATATAATTGAATAGCATAAATTCAAAAGGAATAGGGAAAACTGCACGTTAAATTAGAGAAATACAAAATATATTAATGACAGACTGGCGAAGAAATAATACTAAATATACATCAAACTTTATATAAGAAAATTTAGTCACAATTTATAAGCAACATGACTAATGAATAAACCAATAATTGTTTTATATTATATCAGTTTTGATTACCAGCTATCAGAAATGCTGTAAACTGAATCATGCATTGGAAAAACAGAAACCAAATAGGAACACAGCTATATACATATGTTTATATAGCCCTGCTCACTACCCATGTATCACTCTCACCCTCTCTCTTTTTTCTCGCTGTTCCCAGTCACTGGTTTGTTTTTCCGAGCCAAAAGCAAAACAATCGTTAGCTTTTAATACCTGAGGTATGTGAGCGCTCAACTTGGGGCCTTATCTTATCGATGGCTATATGCGAGTAACGGGACAAGAGACACCTGTGCAAGTCGAACAGGTTATTGAGCAAATATTGGTAAGCGGGCTAGCCAAGCGCTAGCGCGGCCTGCTGATAAGATAGTTCGCAGAACATTCAACGCGGCGTATGAGTAATGTGAACTGAATCAGCGCCAGTTGCAGCAACCGCAACACTTACCCCAATTGTAGCCCGACGAGTCCACATCGTACAGCTCGCCCAGGTAGTCGAAGGGCATGACGAGTGCCCCGGATTTGGGCTGTGGTTTTAGTCCTGCAACGGTGAGTATGTCATCGGTGCCACGGCTGGAGGCGGCCAACGGCGCTGTATGCACAACGGGCACCAATTTGCCTCCGCTGGGCGTGGGCTTGGGCGTGGCTGTAGCCTTCGGCGTAACTGCGGGCGTCTTAATCACCTTAGCATCGGCTGGCGGTTTTTTGGGCTCTGCGACAATTTCCACAAATTCAGCAGCCTGGGCAATTTTGTTGGCTGCTTTGTTCGCGGGCGCGTCTTTTATAATTTCATCTTCCACCTCCGTTGAGATGTTCTCGTTGGCCAGCACGTAGACCATAAAGCCACAGGCCAGCGCACACACCATAAACAATTTGAAGCGCATTTTCACTGCGATTCCTGCGCCCAACTGTATATTTCGTATTTGAATTCGCTTACTTTCGTTTCGTTTCGTTTTCGCACTGTAAAATATACACAAAAGGGAAATTATGCAACAGACACCATAAATAATTAACCTTAATTTTGTTTTGAGTTTTTCACTGGCAAACAGTTAATTTAAATATGTTTTCACTTGATGACATCATCAGTATGCCTTGTGCTTATTAGCCACATATACACATATAAAACTCTTCTTATCACACTTGGCCAACACTGATTACCCACCTTAGGGACAGCAAATTAAGTACGTTCGTTTTAGCGGCACGCTCAGTTTAGACTAAAGTCGGGGCGTTGCCAAAACTTCGGAACTGCTTCACCTGTCACCGTTTTTCGATTGTGAAATGTTGCCCATTATCTTTTTTTATCTTATCGGGCAGAGCGACGTACTGATAACGCACACCACACTGTTTTAAGCGCTCCACATTTTTGTTGGCCCGGTCACGGAGCGTATGAAGTCAAGTCAAATTGCTTTGGCTATTGTGCAAGTTTTGGTTTTGGCTTTAGTTTCGAAATGTCTTTTGTTTATTTAATGCTCTTTCGTTCTTTTGCTAGCTCTCTCGTCCGCTCTCTCTCTCACCCTCTCTCTCTCTCTCTTTCTCTCTCTATCTATCTGTCTCCCCTTAACCCTCGCTTATTTATTTTTCAATGGCATGCTGAATTTAGCTATTACAATTTGTGATTCATTTTCATTACAGGTTAATCATCATTCTTTTTTGCCATCAATTCTTTGGCCGGCCTCGGCATATAAGCGCCACTATATTTATAAACGATGACCCATAGCGGGACAGCAAGTCGGCATTTCCGCTGCAGCTTTTGTTTTATGAATGAAATCAGTGTCACATTAATTTACGCACTTCATTTCAACAAACCGGGAAAATCGTATATATATTTACAGTAAGGTTTTGCGTATCTTATCTTATTTTCATCAATAGTTTAAAAAAAAAATGCCCCTTATTAAACAAAAAAAATGTATTTTTTTAATAATCCATATATATATATATATATATACCATATACTATATGGTACATACCGAACCAATCTAGACGTCCAGTTATGAACAAAATATTATCAAACATGAAAGTCGGTTAAGTTTTGACAATATTATGGAAGTTCGAAACATGGGAACTATACATCCGACAACTTTGCATATCGAAATTTTTGTAAATTTTAGCATCATTTTTAACAAAAAATCTAACCCTCTCAGAATCATCGAATATGTTGGTCGATTAATTTCCATTATGATATTCTTCATTTTATACAACTTTTTTCGAAAATAAGTAAAGAGGACACAAACTTATTTTAAATGACTTAAATTTGACTGCACTATCAGTCTAACAATTGTAATAATAATAAAAATCATAAAAATAAAAAGTGCTGCCCAAAAGTATGCAATCAAAAATAAAAGAGTTTAGAAAAGCGTGAGATGAAACAGTGCCAAAGAAAAGTTGCCAGAAACAATTTTCAGAGACCGAAAGAGAGCGAGTTCGATCGTTTGCTTCTCTGTTTGCCGATCATTTTGCTTATCAGCAAGCCAAAGCCCAAGGGGGTCTGTACACCCGCAAGCAAACAGAATGAGTTTCAGTTCTGGTTCGAACGCGAGCGCCAGTAGTTGACAACGGAAGCGGTGGCGACGGGGAGAAATCGTTTAAAAAGTATTAATATTAAAATTAAACTAGTGTAAATATGTTGCGACACTTTGCAAGCGCAAAAAGAAAATTTGCAAGCGAGCTGTGCGCACAACGCAACTATCACAGCAAGCAGGGCGTGTGGGGCTATCGGCCGGTCGCCAAGCGCGTCTACGAAGGTAAATTTAAAATATTATTGAAAAACAACAAAAACTATATATACTTGTACCTGAAAGTGAATACTGCTTAAATTCAGTCATTCTATCGGTGAGAGATTGCTGAGGCCTTAATCTGCCTTTATAAAACTTTTCAGCTGCTGAGATAACAATCATTTTTAGCAAAAACACATTTGATAAGTCGAACGAACAGTAGCTGCGTTAAAAGCAGAATAAAATCTACTGAAATGTGCTGTGGCGTTGTAATGCTGTAAATTCTTATACACAATTGCTGACCCCTGGAGCTACTGTTGCGGTTGCTGTTGTTGTTGTTGTTGTTGCTGCTGTTCGGCTGTTTATCAATGCGTGTTTGAGTGTAGCCGCAAACCCTTCAACAACAATAACAACAGCAATACAGGGAATTGTTGTGGACAAATAATTATAAAAAGCCGCTATGCAACTCAAACTTGTTGGCTGTCTGCAGCTGTCGCTTCAAACTTAGGTCACACGCACATTGAACATGTGCGCAGCAACCTGTTGCAATGCTGCTCATTTTGTTTATGTTTGTTCGAAGAAGAATTTATTTTTGAAGTACTCTTTGGAGGGAATTTTTTAAATTGTACTTGACAAATATTTCGAGCTAACAAAATATATTTCTACTGAAACTAAAAACTGGTTTTTAGCCATATCAACTTGAATCACCTTTTTTAAAATCATAAGCAAAATCTTGAATCTTACTCGAAACTCAGTCACACCATTTTTATATTAAATTCGAATACAAATTCATTTTTGCCTTAAAGAATTTAAAAGGATTTTTTTAAACATTCCCTACTGATTTATTAAGATTTATTAAGCGGTGGTTTTGATATATAAATTTTAAACTGATTTCGAACAAAAAAGTCTGAACGTAAGGACCTGGAACCAGACCGTGAACCAAATTACAAACAATTTACGTACATTGTGCTAACAAGTTCGCACTAATTAACTACTTTATATTCCAAAACTGATATATCAGTTGATAAAGCTGTCAGCTTGTGGCTTGGCTTATTCCTGGCTCCCGATTGCAACTATTCTCAGGCTGCACAGATTAAAGCAAACCTATGCCCAGTAAAACACACACACATGGTCATAGACACGTAGTGTATGTGCACAGCAAAGTAACAAAGTCGTGCAAACAAAAGGCCAAAAATTGCGAATTGGACTCAGGAGCAGAAATAAGCCAGCCACACAATTGGCAATTTCCATTGACTGTTAAGCTGAAAGGGGTGGAGGGGGCCTTATTCAACACGAGGCCCGTCAATTCTTATTAACATGCAGAAAGAGAAAGAGACAGAAAGAGCGAGAAAGCGCTGGTAAAGGTGGCAACTCCACCGAATTGGGGCCTACTATAGTGCGCCTTTAACGGAACTCAATTCGAATGTTTTTTTCTTTTTTGTCTTTTTTTATTGTTTGCAAATCCTTATGAGCACTTATTCTGCGGACCTGGACACGGCTTGATTTTTTATTGACTTGATTCCAGTGTACTGTGATATCGGCTGCGTGTTGCGAACTACGAGAATCTGCCATTTAATGCAGTTGACAGTCCCAATCAAAGCGGCTACTGGCGCTCTGTTGATTTCCTTCACATCCAGCCGCTTCCACCCGTCCCACCCGTCTGGCGTCTTGCACTTTTGTATATTGTCCGACGCTGTCGTGTAATGTGCTTTCTCATATATAACTGTCAGGACGCCATTATCCTTTGCCCGATGGTCCAATAATATTTACACGCTTGAGATGAAATATTTTCGCCACAAATATCATTCATCATTCATTGTGTGCTTGTCCCTTTTCCACCCCTTTGCAGCAGCAATTGATTTATTACCAAAAAAATATATATATTTATGTACATATTGTCAAAGAATTGCATACATTTTTGAAGCAAATTAATGCATTTTCAAGTAAGTCGGCTTACAAACGTCAATGAGACCTGCTTATTTTTATAGAAAGCACTTCGTAATCGACACGCACACACAAACATATACACGCACACTCATCCTTTAAGCAGGATAACACTTTAGCACATAAACACCTAAGCAGCAACGAGCTATCAACGGCTTAGTCCGAAAATAAAACACCATAAAAACCGAACCCCATAAAAAACACCCAGTGCCATATCTCACTTATGTGTGGCAACAAAACAAACATATTGTTTACCAAGCTCCGAAGCTGAAATGCCCTTTTGAAAGGTATTTGGTAAATAAATAATTGAATTGTATTGTAAACTTGACTATGGAATAGATTTGAATACTATTATTCCAAGTTTCTAAAGTAATTTAGGCGATATCAATTATTTGTATTATACTTTAGGTGTAAGTTTAAATTTCAGTTAAGCGAAATATAATTTATTAAATTAATTTATATTCGATCGGATCAAAAAGAAAATAATATAAAAAGTATACATATAAATTAAAAATAAACTAAATATTAAAATTTAAAATCATGCCATAATTAAAAGGGAAAAATGCAAATTTTATAGATAACTATACTTATGTTTAAAAATTATAAAATATGCCATTTATTTGGGTTATAGCTGGAATCATAAGTAGGAAAAAGAAAATATAAAATAGGGTTCGAATGTATACATCTTGTAATTAGTGTTTCCAAACAAGTATAAAACTTGACATATAAATAAAAGTAAGGAACACTTTACACATCACACATCACAAATATTTAAAAGATGTGTCAGGACATTAAATAGTTGATATGCCTCGCTTAGCTTCGCCGCGCATTGAACCCAAGTCCAAATATATATGCCATAAAAGTAAAATGTCAATAAATTCAAAAAGGCCACCCAATGCTGTTCGCAATTCACAGCACATATACGTAGCTCTCATCCATTTCTCCTCTTTTTTTTTTTGATAATTTATAACTGCAAAAGAAAATATATATTGTTTACGCATGTGTTTCAGTGGCCGAGGAGGTGAGACTGGCGAGGAATGCGCAGGGCAATGTCTTTCGTTGGGTGGAGGCCTTTCGCCAGCATGGCCACAAATTGGCAGCCGTAAATCCCATCAGCATCAAAGCGTCCAGCAACCAAAGGTAAATAATGTTGAGTGCTGACCCTGCCCTCTTTAAGTAACATATAATTTATATATTCTTCTTTCTTTTGTATTGTCAAATGCGTGCGTTTTGTTGTTTTTTTTTTTTTTTGTTGCGTCTTACAGCGAGCTGCAGGAATTAAATCCCGCATTTTATGGACTGCAGACACAGCAAACGGTGCGCACCGCTGGCCTTTTAAATGCGCCCACGGATGCCCAGAACGTTGCCCAGTTGGAGCAGCTGCTCCGCGACATTTACTGCAGCAGCGCCGCCAGCGCCGAGTTTGCCTACGTTGAGGTAAGGTAGTCATATAATTCATACATAAAACTGCTGAGGCAGCACCCAAAATAACAAAAAATGAAAAGAAATCCGAATGACTATCCACGGGTTTTCCCCACACACAGAACACCGAGGAGCGCGAATGGCTGGCCAGCAACTTTGAGTCCTTGAACGAGCGCCAGCTGCCGTCGTCGGAGCGCCGCGAAATCGCCGAGCTGCTAATTAAGTCCCAGGCATGGGATAATTTTATGGCCCTCAAATTTCCAACGGTTAAGCGCTACAGCGGCGAGGGCGCTGAGTCCATGTTGGCCTTCTTCTGGCAGCTTCTACGCGACAGCGTTCAAGGTCAGCGCCCAATTCCTCCATTGAGTTCAAATGGCTCAAACGGTTGCCAAAATCAAATGTTGCTCGAAGAACAAGCGCGTGATCGTGCACTTGGGGGCGTGAGTGGTTAAAGCGTGTGAAAAAAATACAATTATCTAATTCAATTGGGTGGAACAGCAAACAATTGAAGGAAATGCTAAAGAATTTGTTTTTATGCTTTTAAAACTGTTTAGATATATAAAGAAATACATAGATAGATAGATAGATATATGGATATTATATAGATATATGTATTATTAGATATTTTTTAAAAAGTAAGATCAGAAAAACAAAATATTATATATATATATTAAAAATGTGATAAAAATTGAGAAAAACATGTTTAAAATATAGAACGTATTTTTAATGAGTTTTGCTACACATAATAATTATAAAAATATAAAATAAGCAAAAATAGCTGCCTTAAGTTAAAGCTTGCACCCACGCGTGTTCGGGAAGTCCTCACTAAAGTTTGAGATCAATTTCGTAGTTAATATAATCACTGTATGTATATGGCATGTATGTGCACACACGTCCTAATCTCTGTGTAACATCTTCACAAGACGCGAAACTTGAGATGCGCAAGGAACATATCGACGCACGCTTGCTTTAACCCTAATCTGATATTCTCTTCAAAAACTTTGTTTCTTTGGCATACCCACCTACGATGACAACAACAACGGCTACAACAACAATGATAACAGCGAACATTGAGCATGTGGTCCTGGCCATGCCCCATCGAGGACGCACCCCACTGCAGGCGGCGCTGCTCAACATGCGGCCGGCAAAAGTTTTTCGCAAACTAAGCGGCGCATCGGAGTTTGCCGACGACGTCGAGGCCATGTCGGACGTCATAAGTCACTTCCGTAAGTGAAACTTTTATTATGGGGGGATACACGGGATGTGGGGTATACCAAATACACTCTACGAAAAACTTTAACTAATTTTCACTACACTCAAACATTGTCAACAGGTGACAATTTCTGGATTTTCAAAAACATTTATTTCTAAATAAAAAGTATAATATCTTTAGAAACTATTCATTCGTGCAGCCTCTGAGATTAATTAAATCAAATATAAAATATACAAAAAAATAAAAGGTTGTGCTTCGGTTCTAGGTTTTCAAACCTTCGCTCAAGCATTAATCAACTGTCGATTATGAATTTAAAAAAATACAAATAATGCTTAATTTAAAAATATGAAAGAATGTTATTCTCTGAGTGTAGCGTTGTCTGCCTTTTTTCTACCGACACACGTAGCGTATGCGTAATTTAATCAAACCCATTTCTTGCACAGATGTTTCCGAGCAGCTGCAAGTTTTGGGCAAGAGCATCAACTTTAGCATGGTGCGCAATCCCTCACATCTGGAGGTGAGTCTTTAATGTCAAGTTCGCAATTAGTTACACAACTAACATTCCCCCCTCCCGCCTCTTTCAGGCAGCCAATCCCGTGGCCATGGGCAAGACACGCTCCAAGCAGCAGCGACGCGGCGAAGGCGCCTTCAGCAGCAGCGACTCCAGCGCTCAGCCATTTGGCCAGCATGTGCTCAATGTGATACTCCATGGGGATGCGGCTTTTGCTGGCCAGGGCATTAATCAGGAGTGCCTCCAGATGGCCTATGTACCCCACTTTGAGGTGGGCGGCAGTCTGCATCTCATTGTCAACAATCAGGTGGGCTTCACCACGCCCGGCGAACGCGGACGCTCGACAGAGTATGCCTCAGATCTGGCCAAGTCGATACAGGCACCGGTCTTCCATGTCAACGGTGATGATCCGGAGACACTGGCGCGCATCACCAGCCTAGCCTTGCGCTACCAGCGCGAGTTCCGCAAGGACATCTTTATAGATCTGAATTGCTATCGTCGCTGGGGCCACAACGAGCTGGACGATCCCACTTTTACCAATCCGCTGCTCTACCATATTGTCCATCAGCGTCAATCTGTGCCCGATCTCTACGCAGCCGCGCTGGACACACAGGGCGTGCTCAGCTCGGAGCAGGCCAATCAAATCCGCGAACAGTACATCTCGTACCTAACTGAGGAGCTGGCCTTGGCGCCCAGCTACCAGCCACCTCCCACCTACTTCGAGCAGCAGTGGACGGGTCTAAAACTAGCGCCTGCCAATGAGCTTACCTACTGGGACACAGGATTGGATTATGAACTGTTGCACTGGATTGGCCAGCAGAGCGTTTCATATCCCGCTGACTTTGTGAGTAAACACTACAAAATAGCTAACCACCTAAGCCAAGAAATTCTTGTCAGTGTAATTGACAGTTCGAACCAAAGACAATATAAATACTAAGATGAGTAACGCGCATACATTTGAACCAAAGACAATATAAATACATTTTTATACTAATTTTGAACCAGAAAGCGAATTAAAATAAAATTTTGAGGTTTTATTTTTTTGAGAAAAATTTTTTCCGAAAATTTGCACGGGGACCTTTGGATATAAATCCAAAAATTTTCGAAAAAATTTAATTTTGCCACCGCATAAATTTTTAAATGTAGATTCCATCTAATTGAAAGCTCATTAAGGAAATGGGTTCAACCATCAAAATCGGTCAAGTTTTGACCAAGTTATGGGAGTTCAAAGTCATGGTAGAACACTTACTAGGTATTCGTGAAGTTTACAAATTAAAATTAAAAAAAAAAAAAATTATTGTAACTTTTGGCATGATTTCTGACCAAAAAATAAAATTACTGAGGAATCAAAATGAAAGATATTTTTATACTAATTTCGATACCAGAAAGCGAATTAAACTAAAATTTTAAGATTTTATTTTTTTGAAAAAAATTTTTTTCTGAAAATTTGCAGAGGGGACCCTTGAATATATGTAAATCCAAAAATTATCGAAAAAATTAAATTTTGCCAACCGCACAAATTTTTAAATGTAGAATCACACTAATTGAAACCCCATTAAGGAAATGGGTTCAACCATCAAAATCGGTCAAGTTTTGACTCAACGTTAAATATAACCAATTTTTAATAAAACAAATTCAATTTCATTCAACTGATTACATTTTAATTTGCAGCCTTGCAAACAACTCCTGCTGAATTTAAAATGTAATATTAAAATTTAGAAAACTCCCTCCCCCAGAACATCCATCCGCATCTGCTGAAAACCTTTGTCCAAGGCAGACTTAAAAAACTTGACGCTGGCGCCAAAATAGACTGGGCTACGGCGGAATCCTTAGCCATTGGCAGCCTCATGTACCAGGGCCACAACGTGCGCATCAGTGGCGAGGATGTGGGTCGCGGCACCTTCTCGCATCGACATGCCATGCTGGTGGATCAGCAGACCAACGAGATGTACGTGCCCCTCAATCACATGGAGGGCGGCAATGGCGGCAAACTGGAGCTGGCGCACAGCATACTCTCCGAGGAGGCGGTGCTGGGCTTTGAGTACGGCATGGCCATCGATAATCCACAGAACCTGATCATCTGGGAGGCGCAGTTCGGTGACTTTGCCAATGGCGCCCAGATCATCATCGATGCCTTTATCGTCTCGGGCGAGAGTGAGTCCTGAGCTGGGATCACCTTCCAATGAGTTCGCTAATCCTTTCTAATGCAGGCAAATGGATGGAATCGAATGGTTTGGTCATGCTGCTGCCACATGGCTATGATGGCGCCGCCTCCGAGCACAGCTCGTGCCGCATCGAGCGATACCTGCAACTCTGCGATTCCAGAGAAACCACGCCCGATGGCGACGGCGTCAATGTGCATGTGGTGAATCCCACGACACCGGCTCAATACTACCACGTGCTGCGACGCCAGCTGGCCAGAAACTTCCGCAAACCACTGGTGGTGGTGGCGCCCAAGACGCTGCTGCGCCTACCGGCAGCTACCTCCTCGCACGAGGACTTCCAGCCGGGCACACTGTTCCACAATGTTTTAGGTCAGTTTTGATTATTGCCTTGGCTGCCGGGCTTCGCTCAAGCCACGCTCTCTGCAACTCCCACAGGTGACAGCTCGGTGCAGCCGGAGCAGGTGCGCAAGGTCATCATCTGCAGCGGCAAGCACTATTACAACCTGGCCGAGGAACGCGTCAAGCGCCAGGCCCAGGACACGGCCATTGTCCGCTTGGAGTCCCTATGTCCCTTCCCGGTGCAGGAGCTGCAGGCACAGCTGGCGCAATATGGCAATGCGCAGAGTAAGTTCATAAACTTGCACTATATACGGTTGTAGCCCCAACCCATGACCGCCCAACCCCAACGCCTTTACCCGCACACAGGTTTCGTGTGGAGCCAGGAGGAGCATCGCAACATGGGCGCTTGGACTTTTGTGCGGCCACGCTTTGAAAATTTAATTGGCAAGCAGGTAAGCCACATCCGCGGACACACACACACACACACACTATTCCCTAGACAAGCACAGCCAACGCCATAAAATACACCCAACCCCTCCTCCCCCACAGCTCCACTATTGCGGCCGCTGCGAGGCGCCCACCCCCGCCACGGGCATTGGCAAAGTGCATAAACGGGAAGTTGATGAGATTGTTGCTGCCCCATTTGAACTTTAGTGCGATGCCGCCGCTGCCGGACACGACCCGCCAATTTGCCGAGCAGCCCCGCGCCCTGCGCCCGTCCACATATCACAAAGTTCTGTAGCTCAAT
Organism: Drosophila nigromelanica; assembly: GCA_004149465.1. Lineage (NCBI taxonomy): Eukaryota > Metazoa > Arthropoda > Insecta > Diptera > Drosophilidae > Drosophila > Drosophila nigromelanica. The sequence goes on from SCDS01000837.1 coordinate 19,653, forward strand.
AAAACTGCCAAAAAAAAGTAAATAAATAAACGAAAAGCCAAAAATTGCAATGTTCTAATCTATGACTGATTGACTTGAGAATATCCTGTACTCTTAGTAAATTCCTAATCTTACCTAAGTTTTTGTAAGTGGATATAGTATATATAGTTTATATGAGATCAATCACAGTTGAGATACGATATATATATAGATATATGCACATCCTTAGTTTTGCGAATTGGAAGCCAAGCTTTTCCACATCAAAAGTATATGATCCCTAATAAATTGGCACTAATCATCCAATTTCTATAAGATATTGAAATAATAGCAATCACATTAACATGTGTACAGGAAAAAAAAAAGGTTCAAGTATATTAAATGGTATTTAAATACACTTCGGGTTAAATTTCTATTTATACTTCTGAAACCTATCAACCCCGTATTTTTTTATTATAAATAATTTCTAAAGAGTTCTATTTTATAAAAGATGTTTTAAACCAAAACCAAATTATAATTTTCGAAGGAAACAACACTCACAAAATTGTAATTCTAACTTCTATCCCCATATCATGTTAATTTAGTTAATTAAAATACAAAAAAAATATCTGTTTGATTTTATATATATATAAATATGAGTCGATACATATATATAAAGGCATACAAACTTGTCTAGAGGCTGGTAAGCTCAAATAAGAATTTATGCATTTACTTTATAAAGTCTCAGGTGCCAACATTTGCCGGTTAAACGCACTTTCACAACTTCGCCCATTTTATGCCCATTATTAATGACTACAGGGTATTGAAAAAGAAGTACCCACGTCATATTAAGTGGTACACAAAAAGTTCAATGTGGCTTTACATAACAATTTATCGTATAGAAAATCCAGGTCGAAACTTTAAGCAGAAGTTTATAATTGTTTGTTTGTTGTTGTTGTTGTTTCTGCTACGGTTTTTGTTGTTGTAGTTGCTGTACCTTGTAATAAAGTCCAAGGTTTGATGTTGATGACAGCAAAAAAAACCAAAATATAAAAAAAAAAACAAACAAACAAATAGTAAACCAAAAATCTCATTTAACCTAACGTTAATATTTATTATGTTTATGAAACATTTTACAGACTTTCAATTGGAATTTTTTAAGAAGCAAAGTGACCTACTTAAGTATTAGTATATAGTTATAAATCGGAGGATTAAGTATAAGGACTAACATAGCTGAATAATATTGAAAAATAAATGAAGCTACGAGTATTATAATAATAAGTATAAATTGAGATAAGTGCAAGAGAAATGGTGTGCGTGTGTGTGGGTGAGCTGAGGATTACTACATATAAGGCGTTACCAAGGACTCTAAAGATGTTGGTTCAAAGGAATTGTCAAAGGAATTGAAAATAACATAAAAAACAAGGTTTGAAAAAGTCTCATCACGCTTAAATTCTAGATGGTCAGTTTGCAAATACTTATATGACAGGTCTGCCATAGACTTGCTCTAGAATATCGTAAAAGTCGGTGGACGTCTTATATGCAAAGTACAGAAGTCACATCCAGAACACAAATGCCAAACAAACGGAAACTATAATCATGGCAGTTTCTTTACAATTGGCATTATCCCAACCGCATTCCAAATCGAACTTCAGAGCCTGGAAATAAAGAGAAACTTGATTATACTATCGACTATTAGTTGAATTTTTCCGGGTCTAAAGGGGTTTACGTTTAATTTGAAATCAGGTTCCAGCCATGAATGCGCTATTCAAAAAATTGGTTAAACACGTACTTAAAAATGATCTACGTAAAACTCTAAAATTGAGTTTAAAAACAATTATTTAGACTAAACATTTTTGGGCATTTTTCATTGACATTACCGGACATTTCCCGACTCAAAAAAATCTGTAAAAAACGTTAAACACCTATTTTTCACATAAATAAATGGAACACTTTTGCTTGTAGATTTTATGGTTTTAGGACTATGTTGATACCCAATCAATCAATCAATCAATCAGTCAGTCACTCATCCACGTTACCCACCTCTAGAAGCTGCTGTCCGCCTTTATTATCACAACGCGTCTCGCGCAGATCGTCGTCATGATCGTCACAATTATGGCGTCCGTAGACCTGACACGGCGAATTCATGAACGTGCGGAACACCGTGTCGGTCCAGGTCTGCGACGAGCAGATATATTGACGCCGCTTGCGTTGCCAGAACTCCACCCACCTGTGAAAATCAAAGGAAATCTTAAACTGTATTCAACAAGAACTCCGGTTGGCAGCTTACCCCAAATCGCAATCACAGTTGAGATCCGTGCGTGACATCTTGAGATCCGTGAGGAAAACGCTATTTGGTAGATAGGGTACAGCACCCGTATTCGGATTGGGTATCTTCTTCAAGTTGCGATTGTGATAGCGTATGTCCAGGGATATATTCCGAACGCGACCCATGTGCTTGAAGAAGTTGGGCGGCAAGGCTTGCAGCGAGGTGTTGAACAATTGCATGTAGAGGTAAGGCGAGCGCATGCCCTATCCAGATGAAAGAATTAGTAATTCATATGTCAAAAGTATATCTTATAGAAAAAAAATCATTTTCGCCCAATTCTTCCTATGGTAAGCTGTATAATCAGTCCAACTTGGATATAAGCACTACCTGCACCCAAAAGAGGGATCAGTGCCAAATTTTACAATACTAAACAATTGATGTAGCCATATATCAGCTCAGCTCGTGATCCTGATCAGTCCTAGGATGCCAAATTTCCCTTTATCCTCTTAAGACCTAATACCCTTCTTGGTAATAGGAAACTCACCCGCAGTATGTGCTCGTTAAGAGTCGTGAATTGTGGTCCACTAAACGTGATGTTGGTCAGCTTGGAGGGCAGCTGTCCCTCCATCTCACGCTGCAGGTCCGTGGGCATGCCCAGCTGCACGGTTTGCATCTCCTGCGTGGGGCCCGAACCCTTCTTCACGATGCGCGTGAAGGGCTGCGGCGCCTCAATCCACAGTTCGCGTATGTTGTGATGATGACGCAGCAAATGGGGTATATTGAAGTGATCCAGATGCGAGTAGGCGGTCAGCTTGAGGGAGCGCAAATGGGGCAACGAATCGAGGCAGCCATATTCAAAGTAGTGCAAACGGAAGTTGGATATGTCCAACATCTCTAAATCCTCATTAACCCCATCGAAGCTGTTATTGTTGAGCGAGGTAATTGGGTTACCAGAGAGCATGAGGCGTCTGTAATAGACAGATTATCCATGAAACAGTAATTGTATTAAGGCAATTGCCTCCTAACCCACCGTAAGTGTGGCAACGATTGCGTCATCAGGGGCACATTAGTCAGGTCGTTGTTCGATAAATCCAACATGCGCAGATTGGTCATGTTATGCGCCAGCTCCTGTGGAATGGAGGGCAGTTCATTGTACCCCAGACGGAACTCACGCAGGTACTTTAGACGTATCTCGGGCACTGTGCTCAGGGAGACATTCTCCAGCCCAAGCTTTATCAGTGATGTCTCCAGTCCCATAAACGACTTATCCATGACTTTGAGATCGCGATTGTGTGAGAGATCCAGAACTGCCAGCTTCGGCATGGTGGCAAAGACGGCGTCATCGATGCGCAGCAAATAGTTGTAAGAGATGTCCAAGTACCGTAGGGACTGAGGGATGTAAATAAGTTAAGTCTTAGTCGAATATACAGATCATACAAAAAGTAGAGGAATACAGGGGACCCGAAATGAAATCGGATTAACATTTGAGACTTATTAGGAATACTTTCGCTTGGAACAGACGGTGGCATTATACAATTTATAATTTATAGATTTATGTAGAAACCAACCCTAAACTTATTTGACAGATCCATGCTGTGAATGGTCGAGATAAAGTTATTGGATAAATGCAGCTCGCAAAGCGTCAAAGCAGCCAAGCTAGACAACGAGGAAGATGGTATCTTCAGAAGCATATTGTGCGAAACATCCAATCTGCGAATAAAAAATAATTTTAGCCTTAGGCTGACTTCTAGCTAAGCACCACCTTCACTCACTTCTCCATGCCATTGTTATAAAATAGATTATCCGGCAAGCCGCGAAGTTTATTGTGAGAAAAGTCCACAATGCGTAGACCCTGGACAGGCTTAAATATATCCTGGGGTATATCAGTCAAATAGTTGTGATCAAAGTAGACCAGCTGCAGCTGTTTGGTATTCTTAAAGGCATCAAAGTCCAGTTCGTGTATCCAATTGTAGCTTAGATCCAACCATTGCAGATGCGGCATGTTGCCAAAGACATCGCGAGTGGTGTTCTAGAAAAAAAATATATATATGTATATATATCATAAAATATGCTAACTATAAATATAAGACAATACTAACCATTAGTGAATTATAGCCCAGATGCAAATGCGTCAAGGAAATCTCAGCGGGTCGAAAGTAGCCAGGATATATAATAGATACGTTGTTGTGGGACAAATCCAATATCTTGATATTTGAGTGGTAAATGCCGCCTAAAGAGAAAAAAGAAACGTTAAATGTTCGCTTATTCCTATAGATACTCAAGGCGGTCCTTACCATGCTCATTGCGCCCACTCCAGGAGGAGTTGGACATTAGCTGCCTAATCTGATTGTGGCTAACGTTAACATTCAAATTAGACAAAGTGCCCACTTGATCAAAGTAATCAAAATTAAAGTTGGGCAACTGATTGAAGGCCATGTCCAGTATCTCCAGCTTGGGCAGGTTTTGGAAGGACTCCTCCGCCAGATTGTTAAGCTTGTTGCCGCGCAGACTCAGATACTCCAGCTCATCGAGGTTCATAAAAGCACGTCGCTCCACCTTGTCGATTCTATTGTCGTCCAAGTGTAGCTTGCGCAGCGCTTCCAGGTCAAAGAAGGTATGCTGAGAGATGGATGTCAGATGGTTAAAGCGCAGCGAGATCTCCTCCAGCTTGGAGTGTATATCGCCCTGGAAGGTGCCCTTGAGCACCTGCTCAATACGATTGTCGTGCAGCTCCAACAAGCGCAGATTCTTCAAAAAATGGAAGCTCGTATCGCTCATGCTACTAATGTGATTATTGCTAAAGTCCAGCTCCTGCAGCGAGGTCAGATGACGCAGCGCCTCCGCGGGCAGGGCGCTGCCCGAGTAGCCATGCGACATCTTAAGCGAAATGAGCGAGTGTCCAATCTGAAATAAAAGATAATTCCTTAATAGAGGGCTAATCTTAAACGTTTAGGTATCGTTACCTCATGGAACGCATCGTTCTCAATGCTGGAAATACCATTCTCGCTGAAATCCAAACGCTTCAGACCGCGCACATGCTTGAAGGCATGCGATTGGATACCGGAGAGACTGGCGCGTGTTATCTGCAGATCCTCCAGCTCGACGCCGAAGTCCTTGAAATCATCCGGACCCACAGATGAAGTACCCATGCGCGATATGGACAGGGAGCGCATATTTCGCATTCTGGTCATACTTTTTGAAAATAAATACAAAACGATTTGCTGGGATAAGGGGTGTGGGGAGCAGGAGAGTTCACTTGTGCTGGGGTCACTTACTTGCGTAGTGTTTGCAAATTGGTTGGATCATTCCGATCACCGCTGAGATCCAGCTTGAGCAGTGTATAGTGCATAGCATTAAAGGTTTCCGTGGGCTTCGGGATTTTTATCTTATTGTCACGCATGCTGATGACCCTGTTAAGAGAGAGAAAAAGATAGAGAGAGAGAGAGGGCGAAGGAGAGAGAATAAGGAAATAAGCGTGAATTGGTTAGGGTTATTATAGCTGCTTATTGGCATATCGTCGCGTTCAGCTCATTCGTCACGTTCTTCAAAAGCAGGTCACACACTTAGCCCACATTAGCGAAGCCCCACAGTGTGGGGCGTTGACAATCGGATTAGGGGGTGGCTCGCCGGGCGACTCACCTCAAGACATCGAAATTATTGAAGAGCTTGTGGTGCAGCTGGGTTAAATTGTTGCCGGACAGATCCAAAATCTGCAAGCTATTCACCAGGCTGTCAAAGGCAACCGGCGAGATATTGGTCAGGCCACAGTAGCGCATGTAAATCTCTCGTATGCGAGCTGGCTTAAAGGCGTCGTCCTGAAATTAGGAGAGTTCCACTGTAGAGAGAAGGCAGTCTCTGACTCACTCAGCACTCACCTTTAGCGTGTGTATGGGATTTCCATCGAAGAAGGTTCTATTGACCGTATCAAAGTACTTGAAGGAGTTCGGTGGCAGCACTTCTATATGGTTATACTCCAGGTGCAGGTTGTCCAGATTCAGTTTGGTACTGGCCTTAATGTCATACGTTTCATTTCCACTCAGAGACCAAATAACATTGTGAGATATGTCCAAAGTACGCAAACTCTTTAGCGGTCCCAGTGCATCGTAGGGTATCTCCGAGAGAATATTATCCGTGAGCAGCAAACGCGTCAGCCTGGGCATGCCGTCCACAAACACATTCGGATCGATCTCGAACAGACTGTTGCCGCTCAGGTCCAGCGTCTCCAGGTTAAGCAGCCCCGAGAAGCTGTGTGACATGAGCATCGAGATGCAATTCTCGCCCAGAATCAGCGTTTGCAGCGATTCCTCCAGGCCACGAAACGAATCATGGTGTATGGTAGTTATATGATTATCTGACAAATCCAATATGCGCAGCTTTTGCAGATGCCTTAGAGCCTTCGATGGTATCTCAACTAGATCATTTTGGGGCAGAATGAGCTCCCACAATGAGCGCTCCAAGCCAGTAAAAGCATCATCTGGTATTTCGGTCAGATGATTGCCGGAGATTTTCAGTCGATACATGCCCGTCGACTGCAGGAAATACGGCTCGATCTCTCGCAGACCCGTGCTCTCCATGTGCAGCATGAAAACCTGATCGAGAGATTAGCCCATCTATTGAATTAAATACAACGCACGCTAGTTACCCACCTTGGACTGGTTGACCATGCGCGGCAGTGCGGGAAACGGCACATTCTTGCAATGCACAATGCCCAGATCCGTGGATGACTTGGAGCACGTGCACATCACATTGTACGTGCACGGCGGATAACGTGTCTCCTCCATCTCCCGACTGAACAGCGAGGCACGCGCCAAGGACATCCAGATCATTATGATGAGTGTTATGGTCAGGAAGGCATAGCCAAACTTAAAAAAGAACTCGAGACCCTGTAAGAAAAGAGGGGCGAAAAGCGCGTTAGGCGAGCAATTTAAGAGATGTCCAGTTGTACTTATTCTGGGGTAACCAAAGTCCCTTGACTTTGTGACGTTTCACAATGGTCTTTGGTTTAGTTTTCATCTTCTTTGACTTTCACTTCCAGGACTCAACCCCTGACAACAGCCCTTCGACAAGCTTTTCACTTTTAAGGCTAACGCACAATGTATTAAATGTCCTGTTAACATTCTAAGGTATTCATTAGTACAGTATTTAAGCTCTTTCTTATAATTTTGTCACAACAGCTGTAAAAAGTTGTTAAATTCTATATTTTTGATCAGAAAAACGAACTTAGTTGATAAAGCGATCTTCATTTATCAGGCCCTGTCTTCGTCAAATACATCTGTATTTCGATCGTAGTTAGTCAGATCGAAACACTATATGATATAGCCGCCATAGGAACTCTCGGTGGCAAATTGAGTACAGCTATGAAAAGCATTTGTGTCTTGCATGATATCCTTATAAAACTTGAACATTACGAGCTTTACTTAGCCTCTAACACACGAGCAAGCCCTTGGCTATATCCAACTGATATATATGTATATCGATTCAATAGGAAGATAAATTTGAGTTTTTTATAGAACAACCTGTTTGTAACTGAAGATATCTTACTCAAACAAACAAACTAAGTGCGTATTAACGGTTTTAGCATATCAGAAAAATCTGATCAGTATCGGTAAACTATATGAGATAGCATTCAGAGCTTTCGGTCGAAAATGTAGTATGAAAAACTTTTGTTGTTTTATAATATATTTTAAATGCTAACATACAAACACAATCTTTATAAAATTGGACAACTATATCACATAGCTCACTTAAAAACAATCGGTCGAAAATTAAGTTTTTGTATAAAGTGTCTAAGTAAGTCACAAGCCTGATTTGTCTGCAATGGTATTTATATTTTTCCTATATTCTCAACACACCCGAACAACTTGTATAATACACACCATTTTGTTAATTGGATTATTCACTTGCGATAATTGGCATTTAGAATAATTTAAATTTGATTTAAAGGCTAGCTTCCTTTTTATTTATTTTAAATATATATAAACTTTGACTATATTTAAATATTCGCCTGGCACAGGATATGCGATTCACTATTAAATCCTTGTGAACGTGTGTGTGCGCGCTAATATTCCTCTTTCTTGAATTTTTCCGTTTTCTCCGCGAGCATTCACAACACGTCCGAACCGCAGCGCGTTCCACGCACGTCTGAGACTTGAAAATCAATCGGGTTGCGCATTAGCCGGCGACGACGTCAATAGCCAAGTGGCAAGTGGCGCACGACGCTAATTGGATTGTAACATTTTGGGGCTGTTCGCCATGGCGCCACCAAATGCGCTGGCCATTGGGCACACGCCCGGCCCGATTTATAGAATTACTCTACGCCTGATTGGATGCTCATTTCCTCGCCACCTCCTTCTTTTACATTTGTTTAGAATATCGCAAGCAAAACACACACAAATATGCGCGAGCGGAAGGTGCTTACTATGAAAATATAAAAAAGATTGCAAGCTTTGAGCAAACCAAGGCAATGCCCATGCCGGCCCTTTGTCCAATTGAATGCTGAACGGCTGGGATTAAAACTTGTACGAATTCGCACGACATGATTTTGGGCCTGCGCCGTGCGATAAGCGGGTTGTAAGTACTTAAGTAAAAGACAATTGATGTACAAATATTTATAAATTAATTACGCATAAAATGCTTTAATTGTGTTATCAACAAATTCGAAAAAATTCTTACTTCAACGTACGAATCTTGCGATAGACCCAGCTGTGATAGGTACGCTCTTTAACCAGCTCCTTATCTGTAAAAATTATTAAGAAATTTTATTAATTACGTAAGCAAAAAAAGATGATTATACTGCAACTAACCATCACATTGAAAGCACTGTGCCAAGTTGGGCGGACAAATGTTCTCCAGATTAAAGTAGAATGTGGTTATATGTTCTCTATAGGTATTGTGTGACTTCATGGTTATTTGCCGTGAATGCGGATCCTTGCCATCCAAATGCTCACGCACATAATGCGCCGACAGTTGTATGTCCGCCACATCGGTTAGCGTATCATCAATGCTCTCCACCAAGCGCGGCTGCTTGTTCAAGAGCTGAGTGCAGACATCACCATAAACTACAAATGAAAGCAACATAAATATAATACATATACAAACATCTTTAACTAACCATTGGGTAAATTTAAATTGATGTGTATCATCAGCAGATGCTCCAGTGTGCAGTGTATTTGGAATAGCTTGGACACTCTCAACACGCTCTCCTGCTCATCAAAGTTGCTGTTTTTAAAGCCGGGCACATCGCCATTCTGATACTTGGCGCCCGCTTGCTTACTGCCCGCGCTGTGGTGCAACAGCGTCTTGCGCATGCCACCGCCACCGCCACCGGGTGCATCACCGCGGACCGCATTGTGCAGAGATTTGCGCAGCTTGGAAAGATCATTCGTTGAGGCGCCATCGGTTAAATCGGCATTGGCCGACTCGCTGCTGCCCTTCAGCAAACTGGTGCTGCACACTTTGCTTTCGGTAAAGATGAATTCGTAGTCCTTATAAACCTTTTCCAAGCCGATCTCCAGCAGCAGCTCTAAGGGTTCAGCGCCGCTAAGACAAGGCATGGCCAGGCGGCTGTTGGCCAAATTCGAAATGATTTCAGCCAGACGATTTTTGTTGGTGGGCGTGTTCTGTAAAGAACAAATATGTTGGTTGTATACTGTGAGGATTAGCTATTAGCAGCTATTTACAGACCACAATATTGCAGCGCACAGCGCACTGAAAGAGCATGTTGAAGGCTATTTTCAGATCCTTGTAACAGGAGCAACCTAGTGGAAGAAAGAAAAAATCAGTAAGTAAAGAGCTTGACATGCTTTACATACACATACACTTGAGCAACTCCCACAGCTTATCGGTTAAATCCGTAAGCCGGCGCTGCTTTGCCCGCTGCACCACCTCCTCGATGTCGTACTCGGCATGGCCGTCCGTGAAACCGTCCGTGAAGCCGGACACCTCGGTCATTGTTTTGTTAATAGACTCGCGCAGCTCGTCCATGTCAATGCCACTGCCACAGCGATAAACCGGCTCGCGATGGGCGCCCGCCTGCTCATCACTATGATAGCCAACAATGTCCTCGCGTATGTACACCAGAATGCGCAGCTGATTCATAAAATCCTCCGTCAATGGCCCGCAGTCGCCGACGCGAAACGATTGATTCAACAGCACATTGCAGCCACTTAGATCGATTAGCAGCGGCAGCTGTGCCAGCGTGGACCAGCTGCAGCGCAGCAACATGTGCGGATTCACCTGGTAGCAGTTCTCAATATACGTTTCCAGCTGTGCGCCGGCAGCAGAGCTATGCTGCCGCACCAGCGACTGCGCTGTCACCATGTAGGAGGGCAGAACGCCCGCATAGCTGACGATGCCGCGCGAGAAGTGCGTCGGATTGAACTCGTACTGCAGCAGGAGAGCGTGGCCAAAGTCGCTGCCGTCGCACAGAAACCAAACGGAGCCCAGGCCGTCGGCCTGCTGAAACTGCTCCGAACAGATGATGGCACGCACCTTATCCACCGACTCTCCGCGATGATACTCCTCATCCTGTCGCCAGGGATTCGTATTAACGATCTGCAGATCCAGAGACAGATCCCCAATTGCGTCCACAATACAATCGTCCTTCAGTGGACTGCCAGTTAAATCCAAATCCGTCTTAACTGCCCCACGCTCCGATTTCAGCGGCAACTTGGTGGGCGTAATCGTTGCGATTGCGCTTCTGCGATCCTCCTTATAAAAGAAAACAATTTTGTTTGACGCTTCGCGCGCGCCAATCAATTTGCTCAAATAACTGGGCGGTGCGCTGTACGTTATGGTATAGTTATCGCCATATTTCCGCAACAGCTCGGCATATATATTTGCCAAATTTATAGACATTTTGAACAAACTAATAAAAATATCAGTAAAAACAGTCGAATGCCGCCAATATACAAACAAAAATGGCATCCAAAAACTTAACATTTTGCGGAACTGTTAATAACAGTGAGTTAAAAATATTGCATGGACAAATTCGCGATTAGTCGGTTTAACAGCGCAATTAGGCATTGCGCTTCTGTCTTATGAAGACATATTGAAATTGCTTCGTAGTAAAAGAATATAATATAAAACAAATAATTCTGTAATTTAAATTTAACAGCTGCTTTTGACTAAGAGTTATACGCAAATTATGTTTAGTGTTGCTTGCAAATTGACAATCGATGTTAATTATGCTATCAAACAAAAGGTAATTGTTACGATGAGGTTCGTAACACGTGCATCACCCTGTCATATTTCAAATATTATCGATAACAACTCGCACAGGTCGCACGTGTTGGCTTTGTTTTTATTTCGTCAACTACATTTAATTTAATTTTCTAAGCATGTCAGAGTTTGAATTACAAGACAGCGGCTCAGAATTCGATTCGGACGACAATTCCGATGCTGAGGTATGTAGAGGTAATGCTAAGAAAACTCAGCAATCACTAAAAATTAAACATTTTTACAGCTGCAAGCGGCTTTTGAACGCGGTGATCTTAAACCTGGTCTGAATTTAGAATTCAGCGGACAGCGCGATAAAATAAATGATATAGTAAGTAATGCCAATCAATAAAGACCTACATTTACTAAGATTTGCCCTTGCAGACCAAACTACTGGCCAAAACACAAGCCATACGGCTGGAACTGCCATGGCTGGAACGCCTGGACATGGTTAACAATCTGGCACCGCTGGCGCCCGAGCTGGCCGTGCAGCTGGAGAAACACGAACAGAAGCGCGCCAATCAGGATGCTCTTTCATCGCCAGGCCCAGAGCGCTGTCATCGAAGGCATCCAGCGGCTGCAGGAGCTAGGCATCAAGACACGTCGGCCCGATGACTACTTCGCCGAAATGGCTAAGTCGGACGAGCACATGCAGAAGGTACGTGCCAATCTGATGGCCAAGCAGCAGGGCCAGGCGAAATCAGAGCGCATCAAGCAAATCCGCGAACAGCGCAAGATGGGCAAAATGCTGGCCAAACAGACGAAAGTGCAGCGCGAGGCCGAAAAGAAGGATATGCTCGATAAGCTGAAGAAGTTCCGCAAGGGCAAGCTAAAGAACCTGGACTTCCTCGAGGATGCCAAGGCGCTCGAATCGAAGCAGAAGCAATCCGCCGACAAACGTAAACTACGCAACAAAAAGTTCGGTTTCGGTGGCAAAAAGAAGGGTCTGAAGCGTAACACAAAGGCCTCGGCGGCCGGACTCGAGTCGGAGAAGTCGACGCGTCGTCAGCGCGGCGTCAAAGCAGGCGCTTCGGTCAACAAGCGACTTGGCAAATCCAGGCGCATGAAGGCGAAGGGTCGAAAGTGATGATAAGAGAGACCCAAACTAGATTTTAAATGGTTCATTTAGATTTATTATAACTAAATACATTTTGTATGTACACTAAAAAAGCTAATGTTTCACACTACTCTGAACGCTTGTCCTTCTTTTTCTTTTTTTTCAACTTTGACACCCCAGTTTCCACGTTGGCATTTTCAGACTTGCGTTTGTTTGACTTGTTTGGCGATTGCGTTTCCTGCTCCTGCTCAACCTCATCGTTTACTTCCTCCGGCTGCACTTCGCTGGCTTCCTTACGTTTCTTCTTTTTAATTTTTTTGGGCTGCAGGTCTTCCTTCTGTTTACCCTGCAGTTTGGCCAGCATTTCGCGCTCCTGTTGCTCCAAGCGCGCCAGCTTGCCGCTCAGTTTGAGTCCATGGCGTGCGCCTTTGTGCGCGGTACGTCCGCCACAGGCCTGGAACAGCTGTTCATCTGTCAGCACGTGCACTTGCGTCACGGCAATGTCCTCCGTCTTGATGCGTTCCTCGTTGGCGACTTCACCGCCGCTTTGGGTGAGCAGCGCCGACTTCAGAAAGTGCTCATAAACGGCGCCCCCCTCTGAAGTTCTTTGATCATCCTTGGCCTTCTTCAGTTTGCGTGCCGAGTAGCCCTTTGTGGAGATCTCTACAGCATCTTCGCCTGCCTTGCGCGCCGTGCTCACCTGGCCGTTCTGAGCCACTTGCACCGTCACGTTCGAAGCCGCCTCGTTGAAGCAGCGCTCCCACCAGTGGTCATTGAATTCTGTGGCACGATCGACGCCTAGGCCAGCGTTGTCAAACTTTAGACTGGCTTTCAGTGGTGCCGCAATGCCGTTGTTGTTTTTCCCCAAGCCGTCGCCCTCTTTCCAGCCGTATTTGCCCAATATCTTCTTAGCGAAATCCATTGAACAACAATGTGATTTTATTATTGTTTAGTTATCGTTCGCATAATTGAAATTATTCGATAACAGGCAGCAGCGTGCTACATATGTCACCCTGTGCCTTTACGACCCCACAGGGTTGCATTTAAAGCGCTCAAATTTAAAAACTAACATAAAGAGCACACCTCACCTTCGGATGCGTATTGTCTGTCCTTTCAAGTCCCAAAGAAAATTACCACATTTTTTTCTTAACACATTCATTTTTTCCTTTATTTCACAATCAATCAAATTCCTATTAATTCTTCTGTAGCTCTAGCCAATTCAACAAACCCCACTTTATTCGACTATGTGACAATAAAAAGTTGTTGAACAAAAAAGTTTTAAATAGATTAAACTTAAAAAAACGTTATCAGTACGAGCCACATAAATTGAAAATGAACAGCAAAACACACGGGAGCAAACGAACCACGCCCTCACCAACACCAAGATGTTAACAGCGCGAAGTTTCACGTGCTGCCCCTGCCGCCTCGACTGGTGTTGTTGTCCAGGCAATTGGGGTGAGAGAGAGAGCTGGAGAGAACGCTCAACTTCCACGCGGTGTTGGATGGGTGCAGTGCGATTCCAAGTGTTGTGTTTTGCGTTTTTAGCAGGCTGCTGTCAATCTGAAGTTTGCATCGATTAAAATTTAATTTTAATTGTTTACAATTTCGATCTCAACTGTTCGTTTAAATTAAGTCTTCGTTTTGCCGCTGCTGCTGATCTTTTCGCTATGCACTTTGGCCGAGTGTTTTCCAATGTTTTGTTTTTTTATTAGCGTTTTGTTTCTTTAATTTGCTAAACTTAAATCAAAATGTGTTTTTCCTGCGCGATGGTCTTGTTTGCTTGCGTGTTTTAGGCGATTACTACAGTTTCGAATGTTTTTTAAAAACAAAATTACATATATTATGTTGTTGTTGTTGTTGTTGTTATTTTATAATTAGATAGTACACAGGATGTTGTTGCTACCATTTATCATTAATAATCGAAAAACGAACGTTGATGTTGGTTGTTTGTTGTTTCTTCTATACTTTGTTTTTTCGTTGCCGCTGTTGCGCCGTTGAATGTAGTTTGGCATCGGGATATATGGATATCCCGAGCGGCCAACACACACACACAATCCACGCAGACAATTGCACGAAAAACAGGACGAGGAGCGGCGCTTAGAAGGCGAACAGCAGCAGGAAGGCCATCATAAGACAGAACAGACCCATAGCCTCAGACAGGGCGAAACCCAAAATGGCATAAGAGAACAGCTGCTGTTTCAACGATGGGTTTCTGGCATAACCAATGATGAGGGAACCGAATACCGTTCCGATACCAGCACCTGTTGTATTGGTTGTTATTGTAAGTGTCAATGTAGCGTGCGATCGCAAGATATGGAAAAAGACAATAGATTAATCAACATTGAACAGACATGTAAATATATATATTGAGTAGGCACATCGGCTGTTGCCGATGGTTAGGCATACAGCTATGAGCTGAGCTATATGCGTAGCAATCTTAAGTTTGAAATGTATCCATTTGCCCTGGCGGCCGTCGATCTGTTCTATAAACCAGTCAGTCACAGATTAGTCTGAATTGAGTTCTGCGAACCTCATGCGAGGTGTTTGCAGCAAGCACATCGCACTAAAATTGCTGGTCACGAAAGATTTCAATGCAACGCGGCGGCGGTCAACGGCAAGCGCGACGGCAACGGCCATGCTGCAGCATTTCTGGTACTTTCGCCTTGTGATTACACAAGTTTCCTGCTAGGAAATGAAGCTCCACGACACACAAAACACCTTTCAGCGATTGCATGTTGTTACCACAACAAGGGAGCTTTGACCAATTCTCAGACCTTCCCGGGGCGTTTGTTAAGAGTAATCAGATACTCGCTGTGTGTGCCCCAGATGCTAGATTGTAACTGACTGAAGATGACAGCCGTCTGGCAGATTGGACATTTGGAAAAGTTGCGCGCTTTACAATAACATAAACAAAACCAATACGAACCGGAACCAGCGACTCCGACTGTTGCAGCACCAGCACCAATGAATTTGGCAGCCGAATCAATGTCACGCGTGACTGGCGAGGTCTGGAATGACCTGATCTGTGGCAGTAATGCTACGGGGGTTGTGTTCTGAGCGGCCAAAGTTTGGCTCTGGCTGATGACGGCGCTGCTCAATGGTCGCAAGTATTGCTTGGAGTTGGCGAGGAGCTGCAAGTGTATAATTGCTTTAATTATGTAATATTTTCAAAAAGTTCGTTGCGTTTTGTGCGAGATAAAAAATGTATTGTTGCTGTAGGCTCTTTGCATTGACAGTTGCGTTCGTTTGCCAAGTTATGCAATGAGTTAAGCAATTTGAATTTTAGCTATTTGGCAGTTCCATTTGTTGTTGTTGTCGTTTTAGAATGCGGTAAAACAACACATTTAAATGTAGTGCAAATTTATTTTTGACTTAGAAATAGCTAATAATAAATCGATTCAAAGAATTGCTTAGAAAGCGCTCACCGGTTCTAACCTCAACCATAAGCACAAACAGCGTAACTGTTACTTGTTATACAATGCCCACAGAGGGAATTGAAACCGCTCAAAATTAATTTAAAAATTTAAACAAGGCAATAGAAACTCTGTAACGTGTTTTAAACTGTTTGCAACTGCATTCGTTAAATAGTTGCAGCTATCAAATCGAACATAACCTCAATTGGCGCACACAACTTATGTAACTGTATGTGTTTTCCATTGGAATTCCAAGTCACCACAGTCGCGCTGCATAGATTTTTTATACGAAAATCGATGCGGCTATGAAAAATTATGTAATTAATCAAAACACACACAACTTTTTATCTCACACAAAACTTGACAAATATTTTACTTACCGCGGTCCTGGCAACGGGGGCAATGCGAGAGACTGTGGACACGAACATTTTCAGTTGATTTTTTTTATTGGCGTTTCGCACAAAATTGAAGCAAGCGCACGGAGCTCTGCAAAAGATACATAGATGGAGATTTCTTGTAAATATGTGTATGTACTATATGTAGATATAGTTGTTGAAAATGCCGCTGCCCGCCTGCAGTTGCTGTTGGTTACGTAATGCGAAAAAAGTTCTGCATCCACACGGATTTGCACAATTCTCAACAGAAATATACGCACTAATTAATTTCAATTAATAGATCAAATTAATTTTCACTTAAATTACTGTAACTAACAGCTAGTTCCTTTCAAGTGCTAAACTTTTCTTGTGACGCAACGAGTCTACACACACGCACACTACGGCACAAAGTAACACTGACAGTTCTCTTCATACGCCCGTGTGACATCTTGTGTGAATGTGTATGTGAATGTGCCGCAAGATGGCGACATTGAACACGTTTGAGAAAATATATATTTTTTCACTCATAAAAACATTGGGCACACTTTTTCACAAATTAATTAATAAAAATTTGCATTTGAAAAATAATTTTCAGGCATTTTCATTTGGCACTGATTATTCAACCAGCAATAGCAGGCATGGTGGCGGGGGAATGGGTGCTCCAAATTTTAATCTAAGCGTAAAATCACCGTCCAACTCACTTCGAACAAACCCTTAACAACAGTGGAACCGTATTAAACGCAAATTTCTACAGTACCCTACAGTCGCCATGCAATTCTTTGCTGTGGTGAATTGGAAAGGGAAACTAGAAAGCCAACGCGCGCATGAGCGCTTATCGATAACAATATGTAAAATTTAAGTACTAATAGAAGTGCTTATAAATCTCAAGCAAATGTGTTATTTATTCTTAAGTTATGCATATTTTACTAAGAACACTAACTTTGTGCAATATTAGAAATTGGTTTACTCTATAAAAGACTCTTTTGATGCTACTATTAAGCAGATTTCGACTGAAAAAAGCTAGAATATACGCCTTGAAAATTCTTATAATTGATCCCCAAGTATTGCAAGCAAAATAAATTGTTTATTAATATTTACCTTTAAAATCTATCTTCGATACAATCTGTTGATTTGAAATGCAAGTCTGCGCTGTGGTGAACTGGAAACTGGATTGGAAACTTATGCCGGTTGTTCTTAACAGCCCTGAAATTTTCGCTTTTCTTTAACAAATTTTTTAATGAATGTGAGTCGACAGGTTTTTTTGACTTGCTAATTGCAACAAATATGTCATTTCCAGATGTCGGCACAACCCTATGTATAGAGTTGAGGCGTAATCAAGCAAACATTGCTTCGATTGGAAAAATAAGGCGCGTGAATTTAAAAATATTATGATTGAAAACTATAGTTACATTAATGGGAAAAGTACAAAATATTTAGTTATTTAGCTAAAAAGTGCTACAAATAATTTAACAGAATTGCATTAACTTAAAATAATACTTAGAATTCGTTCACTTGTAATCGATTGTATATCGAGTACTTATCCAGCCCTGGTCCGCATACAGCCACGCGTCGTGGTGTCGTCACATCGTCTGGATTATGTTATAATTTGAGCAACTTAAAAGCCAGCACAATTAAAACAGCATGCTGTAAGTAAAGGTAGAAGCTGAAGTGGTAATAATAACTCGCCCAGGATAGCCTTTACATAACAATATTCACTTTTTTGTTGTATATCATTGCAGCCCTCAATTGCATAACAGCGTTTTTGCATAAGTGTGTGTGTGTGCGTGTGGCCAGGGAGGAAACAATTTTACAAAATCACCGGAACGTTTCTGAACAGTACATCTGGCGGCTCATCAATTATAACAATAATCAAATTCGATATACGCTGCGTATTGCATTTTCGCTGGTGGATAAATTAGATAATTGTATAATTTTGTTGCAACGACGCCGCAAAATTGTTTTGCCTGCCTGATATCGAATACATATATCGATAGTTTTGCCATCGCCCACAGTATTCATTTGAACAAACCCTACGATTAATTTAGCGCTCACTGTTAGCAACAGTTCAGCAGGCTGTAAGTTATTGGATGCCCGGAACATAACATTAAACAAACAGTGACACTTACATAACGCGCAGTCACAGTCGTACGTCGAGTGATATGGCCGTGTTCCTGATCAACATCTGCAAATTCAATGGCTGTTTTAAAACTTTTCCAAGTCTGAGCGACTTAATATCACACATCGAGGGCACACACATAGGTAAGCAAAAAAAACAACAATCTGTGCTATAAGCAAGTGTTCGAGAGCTGTTAACAATGACAAACCACATTAATTAGTCGCGTGATGTTCGGGGCGGCATCGCCATCGGCGCTGGTTGTTTTGTTTATTTAATTTATTTATGTGTACATAGTATATACAAATATGTGAGCGTGTGCGTGTGAGCATTTGTGTGTGTACGTGTTGGGCATCTGCGGAATGAATAATATATAAAACTGTAAACTGCGTGTATGAGAAAGGCAGCAGCCATTCGGTGCATGAATAAAATATTGTTTTTAAGAGTGCCCAGCCCTGAAATCAATTTTGTTAATGCTGCAGATATTGCTGCGCTGCAATAGTCAAATCAAAGTGTGCCATGGAAAATCAATATGGCCAGGCCTTAAATACGCACGCACGTTTTTAATGCGTACGCGTCGTCGCCTTCAATTGAGTCAAGCGAGCGCATTCACAATAGGCGACAAGCCAAGCTGAATTACCTGTGCCCGCACACATACAAACGTCCATTCGTGACATGTACAGCATTCATTCTACACAATTACATACACACACACGCATGCATTTGCTTGCTTTAGATTGGCCAGCTATACAAGTGCGAGGGAGAGCGCAATTGCGTGGCAAGCAAAAACAATAAAGCAAGCAAAAAGCCGGTGTTCCATTAAACAACAATACATATGTGCGAGTGATGTGTGTGCGTGAGTGTGTATATTGGTAAGCCGCCAGCGTAGCAGTAGCAGCATCTGTACCACAGCCGGCAAGGGCAAGTGAGCGCGTTTTTTGTGTTGTTTTTGACCTGTCTCCGGCTTGGGCTTGGACTGCGGCTTGGGATTTGCGCGCGTCTTCAGCAGGTGTGGCTGCCTACTGCTATTCATCAATATAGTCAGATGGCTGCGAAAGCTGCGCTCCATTTGTACCCACGCACGTTAAGCGTAATCAATTCCTGTCGAAAGCTACCCGTTCACACTCACACATACGTGTCCGATTACGTGCATTTCACTGCGTGGCCCATTAATCAGGTTATGTGAATTAAAGCCGGCCGAGCTGAATGTGAGTGTTGGAAAGTGGGGGAAACAACAACAACAACGCACGACTAGGCTAGCCGGGCGCGCTTCCCTTAACAAAAAAATGTATAATTTTAGACCAGTCAGTTGTGCCAAATCGATCTGAACAAGTTCGATTGAACTACTCAAGTGAGCAAACTACGTCCCAGATTGAAGTCCATCGTTAATTTTGTTTAAAAATAAATTAAATGAAAAAGAAATTGTTGCTAAAAGTGATACGATAAATGTAAAAAACAATAGTATTTTTAATTGCAGTTATTGGAAACTAAGTTATTTAACATAATTGAAGTATATTAGACCGCTCAAAGGAATCAAGCTAATGATGAACTGAATTGAAGAACTAAACTTGCTCTATGAATTGAACTACGATGCACAACTCTAGTACTTAGGCGGCAGCGGTGTCTGTGTGCGTGTGTATGTGAGGGGGTGGAAAATCGATAAAAATTAAGCTCAGTGTTGCCACTTGGCTGCAATGCTGTGGAGTGGGGACTTGAGCTTGGGGGTTGTGTGCGCGCAGGGGTGTGAATAATGGTGGTGGCACGAGCGTCGGGGCTGTTTTTAGCGTATTTATTTGTGCTTCATTTATATACATATATATTTATATATACATATATACACTTGCTTATGTGTAAAGCGTTAGCATGAAACTCAGCTGACTATTACGGCTAAAACTTAGCAGCTGTTTGTTGTTGCGGTTGCGATAACGGTCACTAGTAAATGGCGTCGTTGACAGACGCTCACTGACTCTTACATACATTTTCCTAATGGCTATTACGCCCACGCAGCGCCCCTGGCAACAAAACAGATAGAAAACATACATACATACAGCATACATATATTTTAATGTACCCAAAAGTTTTGCCTAACTATCAGCTTGTAGGACATTTTACTTATTTGCTTGATGTGCATTTGTATATTATGTATCTCGCAGTAGCAGCCAAGGCGATATAGCCAGATATGGGTATTTCGATGCAAACTAGACTTAGTTTTATAGATGTCAAGAGACTGCTGCAGATTTTGAAAGAATATTTTTTTTTTGTTCTCAAGATAGCACTGAGAGACCATGTGCGCCTAAAATATCTGCAAAATAAAACGAACAACAAACTGCTCTATAATATAGGCGTTCATATGAACAATCGGTCAAAAGGCAATTTGTAATGTGTACACAATCAAATTTAGCGCACATCATTTATTTGTCTGCAAGGGTATTTACTCTTCGTCAATAAAACCATATTTTATCGTTTTTGTAGATTTTTTTCTGTTTCCTTTTTGCTGTTATGGCAACGCCGTGACGAGACCTTCAAGTTTGTCCTTTGCACAGTTGCCAGGCACCTGTTGTGCGCACACACACATATATACACACACGTTCACATCAGCAGTGGCACACGCGCCCTGTACTTTTATCGATAACCTGTGCACACTTTGAAATACAATACGCCAATTGCAATATGATTAGTTTAACATGTTTCAAGCCGGCTGGGAATGTTGTTCATGCATTTTGTACATATTAAATCGAGCCAGTCAATGACATTTTGGCCTTTTTTTTATCAAATTTCGAAATGTACACTGGAAAATTTTGTGCACGCCCAAAAAGCAAATACACAACAACTGTATTATGTACATATATTCAGTTTCCATGTACATGTATGTGTGCAATATATTATCTGCTACAAAAATTCTGCAACAAGTGACTCAGATGACAACGCAAAAGCAAGAACAATAACAACGCAGTGTCGTTGTTTATGTTTATTTTGTTTTTAAAAATGCGAATTTATTCCAAGCGATATACGAATATATATATACATATATTTATATATATAGCTAGATCAAATTTATTTTAAAGCAAATGTGCGACTGCTTATTCAATGTTCGACAATTTGATAAACAAGTTGTTGCCTGCAACACAAACAACAACAGCTGAGAATTGTCATCTAGAACTACACTACATACATATGTATGTATGTGAGAGAAACAAGAGCCGCTAGACGATCGCCGGCTTGCCTGACTGCTCGCCTGAGGTTATCAACTATAGCAAGAGCAACAATAACAAATCATAACAAACAAGATTATTCTAGGCGGCAGTGACCGACTACGACATATCCTATAGCCAGTTGACGTATCCAAAAAGACCTTTATTTTAAGAAAAGAAAGTGTACAAAATTTGGTGACGTAGCTCTTATAATATTCGAATTATGCTTAAAAATCCATGTCCTAAAATCGATATTTATCGGTATCAAAGTAATGCAGCGGAAGAGCAATTATAAACTTGTTCTGTGTATGCTAAAGATTAAATACATTTGTCAGATGTGCCTCCTCTTGTCTGTTACACACTTTTTCACAAAACCACTATACGCTTATTTACGTACTAGAGCAGGTACAGGGTATACTGAATGTGAAAAAAACAATAGTAAAATAAAAGTATTGCAAACTGATTTGGCCGTAACAAATGACGCCGTGAATGCATTTGTGGGTGGCGTAGATAAAGGCAGGACTCTGCTACGTGATTTCATCAGCCAAAACTATAGACATATGCAAACGCTAAATTGTTAAGTAACTATTAAAAATTTCTAGTATGGGGAAGGTAAATGTGTCAGAGCACGTAATCATTATTTAATATCAGCTGATAAGGCGTACATTAGCAAAGGCCATGTTGTTTATGGCACATTCATATATTACACATTCACATTACACATATGTACATATATATTATACATTCTGCACTATGCAGACATATGTTTTTCTACGCTTTTTTAATTTGACGCATATGTTTGCTATTTGTTTGCATACGCAATCGAAAAACATTGCACACTTGTCACACACTATTGTCTTATTTGTGTGTGAGTGTGGATGCGTAGGTAGCCACTCATCGATAACTGTAATGCACATGATAACTCGATTACCTGTTGCATTTTGACTGCAGGACGTCTCAGGTGGAAAGAGCGAATGTGATTGGCTGCTTGCAATAAATAATAATTACATTTGCATGCATAAAGGTTAGGTTAGGTTACGCACACACACTCAATTAGTTAGCCAATCACTTTATGCACTGATTGATTAGACAAACTTTGAGGCTACGGTTTTGTCGTCTGCTGTGTGGCACGATAAGATAGTCACATACATTTGCCTGGAGCAGCCCCTATCCCTGCACACGCCCCTATCTACAGATTCTATAAGCACGTACAAGTGTGTGTAATCACAAGACCCCCATAAAAATGCGTCAGCAACCGCATTGTGAACGCTGTGGGCCAGTCGGTTAAATATTTTACATGAGCTCACATTTATTTATTTATAATATTTTAACTTTTCAATAATAAACGCCTGCCAGAGTTGGGGCTGGTGTCTCTAACCTACCCAACCGGCTGTGTGTACAAAGTTGAGATGCAAGCGAATCGTGTTTAAAGCTCTGACACGATAAAATCATGATAAGAATTAAAAAATACAAATAAAATGTTGACAAATTTTGTTTGGAAAGGACTGTCTTAAACTAATGATCTTTAAATTGTTTATACAAACGAAAGAAAAAAACAAAGAAATGATAATAACTCGAACCAGTCTAATTCTGTGTATATAACAGAGTGATTGAACTTGATTCAATGTATAATAAAAATAATATTTTAAAGCAAAGTCAAATAACAAAAAAAAAAAGCATTTATAATTTATGGCATTTTGAAATGATTTTTGAATGCAGGTTATTTGTGTGCGCTCGTCTCGGGTTTCGTTATGGGAATTTTACATATATAGCAAGCTAATTGTGTTGCGCACATTTCTATCACCCTCATTCTCGCTCTAGACTATGATCCTAAGGTGGTCGAGCAAAATGAGCAATCACAGCCCACGTCTCTGCCGCTGAGCTATGTGCTGCGATTCGTCTCAGACGATGCGCGTAAGGAGACCTCCACATTTCTGTCCAACACCACCAGCAGCAACAGCAACAACAACAGCAGCGTCAACAACACCGGCAGCGGCAATGCGGGCAATGCAGAGCTCAAGCGCAAGCTGGCCATCAAGCATCATAGCTACAGCATGTCATCGTCGAATCGCAGCAATACGCCGACAGGTGAGGCACATAAATAGCAGTTGAAGTGGTGCAACCTGGTCATAAACACTCACTTTCACATACTTGCAGGCAGCGAAATGGACGAGGACGAAATGGTTGTCACCGAATCGGAGGACAGCAATGATTCCTGGACCACCGAGGAGTTTAGCTCGGAGTTTATTATGCGCTATGGCAGCAGGTGCGTTTGGTTTAAAAATCTTAATAGCTCTCAACCCTATTTAACTTTGTGGTTTGTTTCTGCATCTTTTTTTTTTTGCAGGCATTCCGGTGGCGGCAGCAATGGCACACCAGGCAATGAGAAACCCTTTGCGTGTCCCGTGCCCGGTTGCAAGAAGCGCTATAAGAACGTGAATGGCATTAAATACCATTCGAAGAATGGCCACAAAAAGGACGGCAGGTTAGTGACCGAAAACAAGTCAGCAGCAATTACCACACAAAACTCATTTGCCCATTCGCATACAAATTCCACAGAGTGCGTAAGGGCTACAAGTGCCACTGCGGCAAAAGCTATAAGACGGCGCAGGGCCTGAAAAACCATGCGCTGCTCACCCACAACACACAGCCGGAGAGCGTGCTGACCACACAACAGCTGGCGAATTTGGCAGCGGTCGCTGCGTCTGCGGCAACCACTGATAACACCGTCCGATGCAAGCCAGACAACAACAGCACCATCAACAATGCCAGCAACAACGGCGGCCTCATACAGCGCAGCAATTCGCCATCGCAGTCGCTGGGCTCGCTAAGCCCCTCCAGCAGCAACATGTCGAGCAGCACCAGCACCAGTTGTCATGGCGCTGGCAGCTTAGGCAGCAATAGTTTGTCCAGCAATGCTGCCACTGCCAGCAACATGTTGCAGCAGCTGAGCAATGGGAACATTGTGACTGTAACTAATTTGCCACAGCAACATCAGACGCAGCAGCAACAGCAACAACAAGTGCTGCCGCAACAGCAGCAACACCAGCAGCCACCGCCGCCGCCGCAGCAAATAAACGCCAGCACACAGTCGCAAAACGCAACAGCAGCCACAACAACATCAGCAACAGGTAACAGCAACAACAGTTTAATGCGCAGCACACTCGGTTTAGTATCCATTAAAGCCAACAACAACCACAACAACAACAATAATGTTGCCGCTGTTGCTGGCGGCAACAACAACAATACAAAGTCCGTTAGCAATTTAATAGCTGCCAATGCAACGGCCAACAAAATACTCAAGCTGGCCACCAACGTGGCCAACGGCGTAGACATTACCCAGCAGCACAAATTGGTTGACAACAACATGTCCAAGGCGAACGGCAGCAATGTCGTCACAACCGTGACAACCACAACTACCGTTGGCAACAACACACCCACTAAAATCACGCTGCCCAATTTAGTTAACCTTGGCATACTGACGCCGGCCACCTCGCCCACCAAGAACACACAGACATTGACTTTCACCACCACGGCCGGCAGTCAACAGCAGCAACAACAACAGGCTCTTGTGGCCACGCTCACAAGCAACATGCTACAGCAGCAGCAACAAAAGTTGACCAACGTGACCAAGACCAATATATTGCTGTTACAGGAGCCGAATACAGTTGCCACACATTTGATACAGTCGCCGCCGCAGCAGCAGCAACATATGCTGCCCATCAGTCCCACTAGCAGCATTAGCAGCAAAAGCAGCTCGCCCACGCCCTCTCAGCAGCAGCAGCTGCTCAAGAGCTCAACTGTGGCTACTTTAAAACAAAAGCATGTCATAGCCAAAACTTTGGCAGTGACAGTGGCAGCAGCAACAAATGCTTCCAGCGTCGAGCCCATGGATACGGATGAAGCGCCAATTGGTGCTACCGATGCGCTAACGGACGGAAGCACCCTGCTTGCCCCCGCTGGCGGCCCAGTTGATGGTAAAGATTTGGCCACTTCCATTGCAGCGGCTGTAACTTCCGGCACCATCACCGTGGCGGCAATTGAAGTTGTCGGCACTGGCGTTGTCA
>SCDS01000838.1:0-30900 GCA_004149465.1 Drosophila nigromelanica
CGCCAGTAGGCCAGTGTTGTAACAGTTATTTATTTGTAATTAGTTTAACTTCGCGAATTGCACTACAATGACGTCTGCACGTATTGAATGCACGATTGCCAAAGTTATGGCAGTTTGAAATATGGAGTCCTATATATACATTATGCATAGGGATTGTATGTTATTTTCTTCCTCAATTTCTAACAGTTCCTGAATGGCTCTTTATCACTTGTTAAAAATTCATCACTTATTTGTATTGGTAAATTGACGAATTGGCAAAAATCGCGACTGATAATTATTTCATATTTAAGATATAAAAGAAAGCCTTACCTTATTATCACTGTCGGTGGTGTTGCCCGATCCAAAGCTGGCCAGGGAGCAGCGATCGTGATCGTTCTCCGTGAGTGGCTCGTCCAAGTCGCGCGATGAGCGCTGCGAGGAGCCGGAATTCTTGGCCGGTGACTTTGGCAGGGTTAGCGAGGTGCCCGAGAAGCAGGTTTCCTGCATGACCTCACGCAGTTTTTTCACCCAAATCTAAAAAAGAATGCAAATAAGATTAGCAAGCCGCTTGGAATGGATTGTGGATTGTTATGATCTCGTACCTGTTTGGTTTCCAGGCTGCTCGCCTTGAGCACAATACGACAATCGGAGAGCATCGGCGAGCGACCCGTCCACACGGCGAACTTGGTCTCATCGCCCTCGATGTGCTCGGTGATGCCCATGTCTGTGGTCATCAGTTTGCTCTTGAACTGATACTTGACCACATTCGATTCCTTCACCTCCTTGGCGAACAGCAGATACAGTTCGAAGAGGAAGACGCGACGTTCGCGACCCTTGCGTATGATCTGCTTGGTGTCCCAGGCCTGAAACGATTCCTGGAGCACCACCTCGCCCAGCTTATCGACGGAGACATCACAGTTCTCGAGCAGCGACAAATGCATCGCATCGTTGGCCTTCTTGGGCACATTCAGCATCACCTCGAGGCCCTCCTTGATCTCACCGTGGCTGCCCTCGCAGCAGGACAGCAGATCCTTCAACAGCAGCTGATATTTGGTGATGCGCTGCACCGGTTTGATTAGATACGCCGGTAGCGGATGTTCCACCTCGAGCCGACGCTGCAGCTCCTCAAAGTAATTGCCCGCATGCTGCACGAGCAGATTATTCGATGTCGGTTTGTTCTTGCAATAATGCACATACATATCGAACTTGACCGCCCAGGTGACAAAGCAATGGCCCACATCCTCGGGCATTGTTTCGTATTTCTCCAGTTCGCGCAGAAAGATCTTCTGATGGAAATGATGGATCTCCCGTATATTGCCAAAGATGATGTCCTCCTGGCCGAGCAGGGCGGCAGGCACGTTCCGTCCGCCGCGAAACTCCTCGAGGAAGCACTTGATGCACGTGGCCAGATCGTTGACATAGGCGCGCTCCGTCTGCATCAGTTCGGCCATGATGAACTCTTTTCGTCGCGCCGATTTGCGTTTCTCCTCGTTGATCTCCTTGCTGGCCACCGAGCTGGACGAGGTGGTCAGCTTGGCCTCCAGCGTCGGATCCGAGTGTCGATCGGTGCTGCAGCTGCTGACGCCCGAGGAGCTTACGCTCGCCTCCGACTCGGCCTGCATGAGCTTCTTCGACATGCCCAGCGACTGCTCCAGCTGCTCACAGTAGCTGTCCATGCGATTGCTAAAGTCCTTGTACCGCTGATCCACCGAGGCGACCCACTGTTTAATCGAACTGGCATGCGCATGTCCCTTCTCCACCAGACTGTCCGCCAGCTGGATGAGCAGCTTGACGCGTTCGCGCGTCTCCTTGGCGGTGCTGCGGAACTCGTTGTGCTCCTTGAGCAGACCCTCCGTCTCGTCCCGGGTTATGCCCACCAGATTGGTGCGTGACGAGAGATATCCCTCGCCGGTGTTGTGTATCCATTCGATGGCCTGTTTGGCGCTGCGCTCGAACAGCACAAATTGCTGGCACTGATCGAGCGATTTTTTGCGCAGCGTCCAAAAGTCGAGCACCTGATTCTCCTGGGTGAGCAGCTTGTCCAGTTTGCTCTTCACGTGCGCCTCGCAATTGCCCTGGGTGTATTGATAATACTGCTGCGATCGGTTCGCGTACTTCAGGAATGTTTCGGCGGTGCGACGCGCCAGCGTGCACGCCTTGAGGAATGCCTCCTTCTGCTCCTGATGCTTCGAGATTAGCTGGACAATGGTCTGGGCCTTGTCGCTGCTGCCGCCGCCGCCGCACCAGTCGTCCTCGCGCCGATACTCACGCTCCAGGCTGTCGAGCACCGAGCACACCTGCTCGGCCGTCTTGTAAAAGTTGATCGAGGCCGTCACCAGCTTGTGCCGCTCCTCCGCATACGTGACCAGCTGCTGCCATTTCTTTGTGACATCGTCGCTGATCTCGCGTATCGACTTCGGATCATAGTGATTCGCATTGATCAGTGCGTCTGCGCGGTACTTCACCTGCACGGCTGATGTGTGCGTCTTCTCAATGGCAATCTGCGAGAGAGTGAAGTAATTAATCAGTGTTGGATAATAGTCAATTAGTAAACTGTTCAATAAACATAACCTTAAAAAATGTCACACTACTTAACATTTATGATTTAACTATTGTATGTATGTATGTTAATAAATTTCGTAGAAATTTTGTTCTAACGAAAAACTTTTTAGCATAGCGATTGAGAGAATATATAATTCAGTGTTGAGTAATATTGTACTAAAGATCATTTTATTTATGCTTTGCTTAAATTCAGTGGATTTAAACTTAAGAGAGTGCATCTCTGTTAAGGTAATGCTGTAAATAAAACACTGTTAAACACATAACTGTTAAGATAACATAAGAAAATGTTAGGATCAGTGTTGTGCAAGACTAAACTCTGTGATAAATGTTTTTATTTCTCTGGTGAAGCTTGATTTCTAAAAAACCAATTCTCTAAAGAAATGTTCTTTAATCACCTTCCGAATGCTTTTAAACTATTTATAAACTATAATCTATTTATAGTGTAATATAGGCTCCAAACTCGGTAATTAAAAATTAACAATTTTACATATTTGCAATTAACATTTTAACATGCATGTAGTTGATCTTGTGTTTTTCTGTGCTAAACATAAACTTGAACACAAAGCTCCGAAAAGGTTTTCCTTTTTGTACATTGTTAACATAAATATTAACATTGGCAGACTCTACTCGCTTTTAACATACTTTCTGTTAACGTTAACATAAACAACTTAACATTAACATTGCCAGCTAATTGCAATCACAGAACCTACCTGAAACTGTTCGTGTTCCTTGCGCAGTTGCTCGGCCTCCTGCAGGCTGTTGGGCGTCACGAAACTGGCCACGAGCATCGCTTCGCCGTTGCGTATCCATGAGATTACTTGATTGGCATCGTTTTGGAACTGACAGAGCTGCACGGCCTGCTCGAGCTTGGCCCGCTTCGCCTCGGACAGCTCCTCCAGATCGATTTCGCGCTCGCGCATAAAGTCCAACAGGTATTCGATGCGCGCCTGGGCCGTGTGCGTCGCATCCGCCATGGAGATGAAGCCGGCGCTCTCGAACATCTGCAGCAGATCCTGGCCCTGCTGCAGCACCTCGTACGTGGTGTTCTGCATGTCCGTCACGGACTCGTTGTGCATCCGTATCAGCTGCTCGGCCTTTTGATAATCACGGGACAAATCCGCATGTTGCAGCTCCTCGGACCACATCTCCAGCTGTGAGGACAGCTCCATCGCGTCGCGTTCAAAGTACCGCAGCCGGAGTATGAGATCGGCCCGGAATTTGCGCGCCGACCACAGCTCCTCGACCTCGATCTTCTGTTTGCTGAGCTTCTCCAGGGTGGCCTCGAGCGCGGCCAGCGAGCCCGTATTGTCCACATACTCCAAGGCGCGCATCTCCTGGAGCAGCGCCTCGCCCTGCGCGATCAGCGTCATGCACGTGTTCACCGTGCTCTCCTGCTGATCCCGGTACTGTTGCAGCAGTCGCTCGATGCCCTCCAGGTTCTCCTGGGACAGACGCGTCTCGTCAGTGCTGACATCGGTGCGAAGCGATTCAATCCAGGCGGTCACCTGTAGACAAACTCAGTTTTAACAATGTTCTCTATCAATTTCATATACGTATTTAAATTGTATTAAATATGTACAAATCATTATTTTTTATACGATTTTTTTTTTAAATAATTTTAAAGTTTTTCTCTTTTTACAAAAATTCTTTTGTTTTGCTTTTAAATATATTCTATTAATAGCTTGCTTATTTCGTCAAGTGCCAAAAACGGTTTTTACGTTGTTTGACTAGTTAGAATTCGCAACCAGTTGAAGTTTTAAAGGAGTGGCAAGGCAAGCCAAGGTCGAACTGGAAAGTTCTTGAAATAACTACACACAGAATCTGATCACTTTTTGGTACAGCTATGATTGGTTTTTATATACATTACACACCTCCTTCTCGTGCGTGTAGAAGATGACGGCCATTTCGAGGCGTCGCCGACGCTGCTCCACACGCTCAGCGAAGCTGGCCACCTGCAGCTCCAGCTCGTGTGCCACCGAATAAATCTCATTGGGATCCGCTTCGCCGCTGCGCGCCAACTCCTCGGCGGCGGCGAGCAGCTTCTCCGCATTGCTGTACGTGTTCTGGGCGACGTTCTCGAAGTGCTCGTGAGATTTCTGATAGACACGGGCCTTTTGCAGATTGCGTCCGATGCCGGTGTTCTTGCGGAGAAATACCTCGCCATGGTTCTTGAGCCAGTCGAGCACCTGCTTGACGTCCTCCTGGAATAGGCGCAGCGCCAGGGTCTGATGCAGCCGTATCTTCTCCTGATGCCACTTGGCCTCCAGCGTCCGATGATGGCCCAATATTTGGTGTATAACAGCCAAAACGTGACTGGCGCCCTCGCTGTAATCCGCCGCCGGATCCTGGCGCTCGTACTTGTTGTAGCCACCGCCGCCGCTGTTGTTGCCATTCTTGCGATGATCGGGCACACCCGGCGGCGGCGGCTGATTGCAGACGTGGACCAAATGATCCAGTTGATAGAGCAGCTTCTTGCTGGTCGAATGCACCTCGGTGTACGCCTGGCACATCGCCTCGTACAGCGACTGATGCGTACGGATCGCCGTCTCCAGACTCTGGATATCGCAGGGCAGCGGCTGCGATGCCTGGCAAGCGGCCGCCCAGCTGGCCACGCTATTGCAATACTGTTCGGCCTTGTGATGGAACAGCACGCTCAGCTGCAGCACCGCAGTCCGTTCGTCCAGCCCAGCGCCGAAATCCTTCCATGTGCGATCCAAACGCTGCGCCAGCGTCTTAATATGCTGTGCCGCATAATGTTGGCTCTCGATGAGACGGGCCGCAACCGCCAAAATTCGATCGATGTTCACATTGACATTCATCGAGGCGAGTGCGAATTTCTGATGCTCATCCTGCAGCGATTTGGCGCCGGAATAGTTGTGGCCAATTTCCACGTAGCTCATCTGGAACACATCACGATTGTGCAGTATCCAGTCGAACATCTTCTCGCAATCCTGCTCGAAGAGGCGCCACTGAAAGCACTGATCCAGCTTCACCTTCTTGTGCTGCCACAGCATCAACAGCCGCTCCTGTCCCGTATGGATGAGGTCGATCTGGCGCAGCGCCTTATTAATGGCCGCCGACATATCCGGATTGTTGTGGCTGGGCACGCGTGATCCTTGCTGCTGCTGTTGTTGTTGCTGCTGGCCAGCGGAGGAAGTGCCCGAGTCGGAGCAATCCGAAGGGGCCGCGCCGCCAGCGCACTGCAAGAAAAGAATAAGAATTAATATGTATACAACAGGTTGCAGTCGAATCTAACCGAATGCTTAATACTCTAAGTATAACAGGAAAATAAAAAAAAAATTATAAAGGCAAAATCTTTCTTAATTGTGTTTGTTATTTTGGAGAAATATTAATTTTTGTGATTTGTGGGCAAAATCAGAAAACTGTTTACCAAATTCAGTGATTTTAACACTAAAATTGTGGGAGATTGGTTTATAGGTTTTATCAATTTGTCACGCCTCTAGTGGCCCTATCCAAAAAATATTTATGTAATATTTAGAGGAGATCTTCAGTAAACGGTATGCAAAAATTTAATGACTCTAGCTCTAAAATTGTGGGATATATCGATTTTCACGGTTTACCCCAAGATATCTCGATATATCGATTTGACACGCCCCTAGTGGGCGTATACAAAAAATATTTTTGTGATATTTAGAGGAGGTCATCAGTAATCTGTATTCAAAAAATTGACGTGGCTAGCTTTAAAACTGGTAGAGATATATCGATTTAATCGATTTGTATACATGAGCATTTCAAGTTACAAGTTTCGTTCGTTCTAGTTCGTAACCGAGTAAAGAAAATAAATAATTTATAATTATAACGCACCTGCCCTGCTGTGCCCGCATTTGCTGCTGCTGCCATGTTTATTTTGCCGAGCAGCTTCTTGCCCTGCATATCGAGATCCTCGATGGGCAGCTTGGTGATCTTCTTGCGCATTTCGTTGTGATGATCGATGGCATGCCGCGCCAAACTGACATCCTCGGCAAAATCGTTGCGATTGAGATCCTCTTGGAGATCATCGATGCGATCGGCCATATCGCCGGCCTGCCAAAAGAAATCCTCAATCGCCAAACGGGCGTCCGTCCACTGCTGATGGTCGTACACCTGCTGTCCATCAAAATCTGATGTTAGCTGATGCGTTTCGGCGATCTTGTTGAGCGCCTCAATCGATATCGTTTGCGTCTCAAACTTGTATTTATTGGAACTGATCGAGGCGCGCTGCTTCTGCCAGAAATTGTCCGGCTTGATGATCACCACGTTGTGTATATTGGCGCTAAAGTGCTCCTGCAGCACCTTTAATATTGTCTTGACGTTCGTCGAGCAGTTGCCATTGCCCCGCATATCAATGATGACTGTGAAGCCGAGGTTCTTGGCCGCATCGCTGCAAGTGAAAGGTGGGCAGTCAAAATAAATTAGAAGTAATAACTGACGATCGATAGCGAAGAGAGAGGTAAGCGAAAGAGAGAAGCGCGCTAGAGCGTGCGACGTGAGTGAGAGTGTTGTTCTAATACTCTAACAAAGGGTGTTCGAATTTTATCACAACATTTGTAAAGTGTTGATCAGCATCAAACTATCTACCCCAATTTTAAAGCTATTTAGCTGAAATTTGGCATAGATAACTCTTATAAAATTCTGTACAAAAATCTTAAGGAAATTTGGTTTAAATAACTTTAGTTTAAAAAAAAATAAAATGTTTTTTTTAAGAAGATATTAATTATATTTCAAACATATATGAAAAACCTTAACAGAATCAGAAATTAAAAGTTTTGCCTAAACCACATTTTATGTATTTAAAATATTATGATCTAAGTCATAAATAACGAGAATAATAAATATGCTAAAATATATTTATAAATCATTTTAACATTTGACACTATATAGTATAGAACATAAAGAAGAATCGGATCAAAATTAACTGATTATATAAAATATTGTTTTGCTTGCAAGATATTTCTACCAGCTCAGTCAAAAAGATAGTTAATGTCTATTTTAGCTTCAATAACATATGGAGTTCATTTAAAAAATCTCCTAGCAAGTGTATTCAGTCTTCGACTACACCAGAAGCTAACTGTTCTTCATTTTCGTCTAGTTGTAGTTCGATTTGGTTAGACTCCGCTTTTGGTTCGTTGCTCGGTTTACGTCTTTTGCATAAATTATGACTTTACACTGGGCACATTTTCTATAGCTTTGACACCAATTTCAGCTAATAATTTCCGACGCACTTTCAGACGCTCCACCCCCCCCCCCCCCCCCCCCCCCCCCCACATTTTTTCCACTGGGGGGTGCGCCGTTTTTGTTGTGGAATTTTAATCACAACATTAACTATAAATATTTGTGTTTTATTGACATCTTTCACCTCTTTTGCTCGCACACAACCTGTCCCTATTTCTATCTCTTTCTTTCAATTTTTTTGTTCTGCTTCTTCACGCTTCTTAACGTTGTCGTTTTAGACACCATTTCTTGGCCCTATTCTTGTTGCTTCACCTGGGATTCTTGTGCGGTTCGTGCGAGCGCATTTCTAGGGGTTTGCCCCCTGAAGACGCAGTTAGAACGCGAAAGTCGCGTCACGCTTTACACTGCGCAAAAAACAGCGTGAAGTCGCGCACAAATTGGTAAAAAAAAATAGTTCAAAATTACAAATTGTAATTGATCCAAAAGTTGCTACAAAGCTAACTTATAATAAAATTATTTTCTTTTTACATGTCGGGTTTTTAAAACATTTTTTTTTATCATTTCCACGCAAATGTGTGGAAAATTAGTGGAAAATTGTTGTAGAAAATATATTTGTTTATGTTTGAATCCTCCTCAAGTTGCGTTTTGAAAACCCTGAATGCAAATGAATTTAAGACATGTTTCACTGATTTGAAGAAATCCACCTTTCTACGTGGAAAATGAATGTTTAAAAAAAGTGAAATTTTGTTAAATTTACACAATTAATGAAAAATACATATTTCACACACTTTTGAAGAATTCACAAGAAGAAGGAAAAAATAAAATATATATTTAAAAAAATGAACATTGTTGGAAAATTCAAGAAAAGCTCTTAGCCTAGTTAAAGGTGTGTACAACAAGCTAATATTTATATTTTCTGCTGTGAATCTTTTCTTATTGCAGTCACACACCCACACACACACACACATAGTGTGTGTTCTTGAATGACTAATGAAAGAATTGAGTGCATGTGATATATAGGGAGAGTCAAAATGTTTAAAGAATTTTTAAACAACGATTTTTGTTTATCAACAACTGAAATCGGGGTACGAATGTGACGCCATAAAAAGTCGTGTTGTTCTCAAATGAAAAAAAAAAAACAACAAACAAAAAAAGACAGAAAATACGGAACACGCCGCATCTCAAATGTCGCCCGCAGGAAAAACCGAATGCCAACCAATCAAATATCGTTTATTTAACCCATAAATCTGCTGGGGAATTAAACAAGGGTTTCAAAAAATGAAACGAAAACCAAAGAAATTAAGCGAAGCGCCAAAAGGAAGTTGGCCTCGAACGTGTCTAAAATTTTGAGAATCTTTTGTTGTTGTCGCCAACATTGTTGCTGCTGCTGTTGTTGTTGTTGTTGTTGCTGTTGTGTGCACAACCACAAATTTGCATTGACGCGCGACTCAGCTGCCAATTTGGCGCAGGAGACAAAGAGAAACCCAGCAAACAGAAGAAATAAACAAAAATGTTTCGCATGAAAACAAATAAATAAAAAAAACGACATAACAGAAAACCAAAAACAAAACAATGTTTTAAGCAGAGACTAAAAAAACAAATTTGAATACTTTCGACAAGGAGATACCCTGTAATAACAAAAACGAATAAGAGTTAAAAACGAAAGAAAACACATATTACGATATACCCTGTACCCTGATTTAAGTTTATTGTGCAACAAAAATTAAACAAATCAAAACCTGCGTATTTTACGAAATAATATTTTTCCCTCTATAAAAAATGTACTCTTAAACAATTATCGTGTTTATAATTTAAAAGGTTAGAAATATTCTGGTCGTATATTTTTTGAGGCTAAAAATCGATATTTGTCGATATTTAAGAAAAATGCGAAAAGTTTAGGAAATAAAATAAATAAATAATATTTATTAGTTGCTTAAATGCTGATTAAGAATGGAATAAGTGTTACACACATTTATTTATTAGAAATATACCCTATTTCACACACCTTCAATAGCTACAGGGTATAAAAAGAAGCAGCAGCTCTCACACAAGCTGCCAAAGGTGGAGGAGGGGCTTGGGTAAATACAGGCACCCAACGCAATTCTGTTTGCCGGCGTTCACAGATAAGGCGACGCGCCGTGTCGTCAGCACACTTCGAGTAAGTCACCCCCCCCCCCCCCCCCCCCCCCCCAGGGGGGCAATTGCCAGTGTCCCCCACTAGGTGCCGCTGATAAGAAACTGGGCCTGGGAGCATGGGAATCTTGTGGCCCCAACAAAAAAAAACCAAAACAACAAAAACTAAAAAAAAAACGACGCTGACTCTGATTCATTTTGTTGCTGCGCTGCGCTCATTAACGACATTTGCCTTTTGGTTTTCTGTTCTCCCCGTTCTTGAAAACTTGTATGAAAATAGCCAAGAGTTTTCCAATGAATAAGCCAAAAGAAACGAAAGAAGAGGAAAAACTACTGTGTGTCAGTTATCTGTTATTAGAATGTCGCAATTTTTGATTCGTTTGAAGATGTTGTTCCTCATGATTCGTTTTTTGGGTTTTATGGCATAGTGAATAGCATTTTGGACTCTGATCAGTTGAGAGCAATAGTTTTTTTTAGTGAATAAAAAACTTTTGTTTATGTTTCGCAATTCAACAGAAATATGATTTTTATTGACTGGTGCTGAAATACTATTGATGCTCTAATTTATTTTACAACCATAAAATCAATTAAAAGTACAGTAAAAGTTCGCAAGCGCGATTACTTTATATAAGTATTCTAATCAAATTTTATTTAATTTTAAAAAGTTCTGTTTTTAAGAACAAAATTAAATAAACAAAATTTTTTTTGCAACGTGTCAAATTTATTGAAAATAATATTTTTAAAGCGTTTCCGGCCATGTTCTCATTTTCGAGCGACTACTGTATTCCAAACTATTTAGGCACAGTGGCTAATAAAGAATCTTATTTAAAATTTTTTTTTAATTTTTAATTTGAAGACTTTATGTTCACTGTGATCAGTGAATTTCTTTGTTATCTCTTGCTTTATTCATGTCTATATAATTTTATGGGTTGATTATATACTCCATTCTAATCGATCTCAAGTAACGCTTATTATTGACTCATGATCAACGGCTGCGTTCTGCTTTTCTATAGAGCTCGCCTTTTACTATATACATATATATTCTAATCAATTCCAGGTATAACTTTATGTTGTACTCAAATAACAACATTCCGCGCGTTTAAAAACAAGCAAGAGGAGTTTTTAGTTGGGAATACCAGCTATGAAATACCCTGTACAAATTGTAACAAGTTTCATATTTATAATATTGTGGCTGTAGCATTTAAAATCTCCCAACTTTTCTCAAAATTCGATTTGATTTGAGTCAAAATAATGAAAAGAGTGTTAACTGGTTCTTCTTCCCTTGTATGCTAAATAAGAATATATTTATTTCAAATTAACTTTTATGCTAACAAAAAAATATATAATGCCTCCTTCTGTCTGTTCCATACATTTGCACAAATCGTGACACCCTTTTTACCCATTCTAAATAGATACAGGGTATAACAAACATCGATGATTCGCATTCCACCTTTCATTTCTTTTGCTTTGCTTTGCTTCGCTTATTTTTTTTTTTTTTTTTTTTGGCACTTTGACTCTTGGCCGCTTTTTAGGCACAAACAACAACAACAACAGGGCTTTCGTCTGCCGCATTCTTTTGGCAAACGAGCTTCAATCGCTGCTGCTGCTGCTGCTAAATGCGAAATGCTCTCAAGCCGGGGATCTGCTCTGCTGCCGGTTTTATGCGGTTGCTTTTTGTTATGTATTTTCTTATTGCTTTCTTTGTCGCACAGATTTATGCAATTTGTTGTTGTTGCTGTTGCTGCTTTGGCTTCTGTTTCTGCTTTGACTTTTTGCCAAGTGGCGTGCAATGAAGAAGTGTGCAAGAAGTAGAAGCACGTCTGCCCCTCTCGCTCTCTCTTTCACACCACCACAAATACTGCATTCAATGTCAGCCCGGCTGCAATAACAACACCAACAACAATGTGCGTGCTGTTCGCCATTGTCGTCGCGACTGCGACTTCTGCTGCCAACTGTGATGATTCATAAAACATGCAAGAACTGGAAAATCAAGTGGAATGCATGCAGCTGCAGCTGTGCGGGTGAGGCGACAGCCAAAAAAAAAAAATTAAAAACCGCAAACGAAGCTCAGCAGTCAACGACGACGCACAGTGGTACTGAGCAAATAAGAAAATGCAAATATTTTAAAAGGATATACAGAATTTCATAAGCTAGAGAATATATTTGATGCTCGACAGAGGTCGCCCTTATTTTTGTTTACATTATAATTATATATTGAAAGCTTATCTTTTAAATATTGTAAATTCGCATATATTTATACTTATAAACTTTTTAGTATAAATATAATTAAAAACCTGAGAATACTTTTTTTTTGCTTTTCCAATTTTGTTAATATCTTATTTAGTTCAGAAGGCATAATTTTTGCCCAGAAAACATATCACGTTGCACCACTGTACGAAGTCGACGTCAGCTGACACAATGGCTGCTCATTGTGTGTGCCGGCTGCTAACATATATTTATATTTATATATACATTGCACTAACATACATACAAAATCATACATAAACATGTTTGCTTAATGCTGCTTCTTCTACTCTTTGCCAAAAACAAGAATACGAATAAGAATCGATTGCACAGTTTGTCGAGTATTGTTTACATACAAAAAAGTACTCGGTACTCACCTTGGTATGCTAATCAAGTAGCTGAGCAGGCGACGCAAATCCTCCGGTTTGAGGCGATCCCGGCGCGGCGTTGCCGGAAAGCACAACAAGGGGCCGCCGCGCCGATCGCGTCCGCCCGTTAAAAACACAACGCGCTCCTGCAGCAGCGTCAGCAGATCGCGAGCACGTTGACCATCCATTCTGTGATTGTGGGCGTGGGGGAGCTGGGGCAGCAGCTGTTAAAGCTGATTTGGGCTGTTGTTTGTTTTTTTTTTGTTTTGGATAGTCTTAACTATTGCGAAGGCAGCGCAGCATAACGGATTCGCCTTCAATTTCACTTAATTTCAAAAATTTATTATTATTGCTGCTTCTTCTTCTTGTTGTTGTTGTTGTTGTAACACTTTTGCTTGCTTTGAAGGCTTTCATTGATTTTCGCAAATTTCTCGCTGGCATTTTTCATGGTCACACAGCAGCAGCTGCTCTATGTGTTCGTGAGAGAGAGTGAGTTATATGTGTGGGTGGTTTGTTTGGAGCATGCAAAAACAGCATAAGATAAATTAGCAAATTGGACAAACGGTCACACTTAATCACATTTTATACAAACTTTAGACATGGACAACCCTCGACCTCTACAAACACAAACACGCACACAGTCACACGCACAGCTAGGGATACAGCACACACACACACACATGTACAGGCGGCGCCCACCAAAAAGCGGGTAAATGTTAAATGTCATAAATCAACATAAACGCGGAAATAAATTCGTATGTATATATGCTGCACACATGCACATAAACACTAATACACACACACACATACACACATATATATGCTCTTATTCTTATTTTTAAAACACACGCAAACGGCGAGGGGTAGAGTGGGGCAGAGACAAACAAAACTGTGTTTTTTCTTCTTTTTTGCAGCTGCACAACTCGCGCCAAGTTTAATAAATTTTTATGTTTCGACTTTAATTGCCATTTACAATATGTTTTGTTTTTGTGTAGCAGAAAACGCAATGAACATCAACATCACATCAGCAGCGGCCGCGGTAGCACCGTCGACGCACATCTTTTCACAGTTCCCGTTTCGTTTGAGATGTTCTGCGTCTTGTCTGCGCGGTCTCTGCCTCTGCCTCACACTCTCTCTCTCTCTCTCTCTCACTCTTTCCATCTTGCGCTGCAAACGCTTCTGGATACAAATTGATTTTTTTCACTCTTCTAAGCAAACGTTCGCATTTTTAACACGGCCTTTGAATTCACTTTATAAATACCATTGCACGCGCGTATGCATTGCATTTACACAATAAACACATTCACATCATTTTTTTCATATATGCTGCGCGTTTTGTTTAAACAATTGCGGAGCAAGTGAATTTTTGCGAAATTTATGCGCCTCGCTCGCTTTGTTGTTGCACTGTTAATGTTAGTTATTCATGTTAAACTCGAAATGGCAATGTTAACGCGTGAACAATGTGACCAGCTTGGATAGCACCCAAATGGCTGGGGCATACAGAAAATGATGTTTGGTGCTGCCAGATAGCTGCTAACTCCATGTAAACAAAGCTACAAGCGCTCAGCTGATTTAGACAAAACTGGCCACACTACA
The DNA here is from genome assembly GCA_004149465.1 of Drosophila nigromelanica. NCBI lineage: Eukaryota > Metazoa > Arthropoda > Insecta > Diptera > Drosophilidae > Drosophila > Drosophila nigromelanica. The sequence continues at coordinate 14,055 of SCDS01000838.1, forward strand.
AACGTGAAACATTTGCAATAAGCATTTTTTATTTTTTTGTTTTGTTCTTCAAACTTCAATTGCAAAAATTCTGCGCAAAATCAAAGCCGCATTCAACCGCAGGAAGCAGCGACAAAATCAAAAGCAAGAACAGCAACAGGCCAAGCCGCAGCAGCGTCAGCCCAGCTGTCACCAAGACGACGGCCGCGCCAAGGAACTCGCCGCCGCCAGCAGCAGCCGCAGCAGAAGAAGCAGAACCAGCTGCGACATGGAGAGCAGTCTGAACCGGATGATCAATCAGACGCTGCGCCACCCGCTCAGCGGCCAGCTCAGCAAGTACACAAATGTGATGAAGGGTGCGTAGAGTTGCGTCAAATCGTTCCGAACGTGTTCAATTGAACTACTCAGCTAACTGAACAAACGAACTAAGTTAACGAAAAAACGAACTAAATGAACGCTTTTTTAATAAATAAACTAACTCGTTAAATAATAAATAAACTAACTCGTTAAATTGAACTAGGATGCACAACACTATGCGTGGTTTCCAGACAAATATGTTTGTATACCCTGTGCTCTATGAAAATTGAGTATATTGGTTCTGTGCATATGTATGAAACAAGCATGCATAAAGAATGTATTTAGAATGTGACGAGTTCAGTCCTTTTAGCCATGTCCGTCTATCCGTCCGTTGAATAGGAGTTTATCCGATTTCGAGAAATCTACCATTTGGGTCGGGAAAACTATTGATAGCGACATTTTTGTATTTAGTGAAGATCTTGGATAAAAGCCATTACCTCGTAAACATAAAGTAGTTAATGAGTAACCACTTTTGCAGGCTGGCAGTACCGTTGGTTCACAGTGGACGCGAAGACGGGCTATCTCAGCTACTTTCTGTGCGACTCATCGGCGGTGGGCGATGACATCGCCCCCTCGCCGCACGTCCTGGCGAGCACGCCACGCGGCCAGGTGCAGCTGGCCGGGGCCATGGTGTATCCGAGCGACGAGGATTCCCGGACATTCGCCATCGCGTGCGCCTCCGGGGACACGGTGAAGCTGCGCGCAAACGATGCTCGCGCTCGCCAGGAATGGGTCGACGGATTGCGCGCCGTCGTCGAAAGCCATACGAAGGCCATGGACATCAGCAACTCGTCGCCGTTGCCGCCGCGCGAGCTGCTCGCTGCATCCGATGCGTTGGCCTCGGCGAATCAGGCCCTATTCCTCACCGAGCAGTGGTGGGTACCCAAAAATATGTCCTCTCTTTTTTATTCTATCTACTAATTTGGTGGTTTCTTTCAGCAATGCTTCGCTGGCCCGCGCCATTGAGAATATTGACTGTGCTTCCTTTTCGCCCACTGATCCCGACCTGCTGCTGCTCAAGGCCATCTCGACGGCCAGCACCCAGTGTCTGCGTCAGTGCCTGAGCCTCCTGCAGCGCCACCAGGAGATCAATCAGCCGCCGGCCGAGCTGACGCCCTCGGGCATCAGTTTGTCCCTTCAATAGCGGCTGCTTCAATAGCTTAGCTGACGTGTATCAAATCAAAGCAATAAAACGGCCTTGTGTGTGTGTCTATACCAAAAAATATACCAGAAATACCGACTATACACTGACTAGTTTAATGGAAATGCGGCGGTATAGTATGTATATAAATCTGAATCCCAAATTAGAGGAGCATATATCAGAAGCAAATATTTAATTTTCCCGTTATTTATTACTTTGTAAATATTTTTACATAAAAAATACTAAAAATACTAATTACTAGTGATTGGTTTTAGAACCGAATATCAGAAGAAGTATCGAAGGGAGACTGACTGTTAGCTTTTAAATACTTTTAAAAAATTTAATAATCAATAATACTAAAAATACGGACGGTATACTGATAAATTCCATATATATACAACCAGATCCCGAAATCAGAAGATAAAATCAAAGGCAACTATTTGTTTTTTACTTATTTAATATTTTTAAAAATCAAAAATACTAAAACTACTGACTATATACTGTACGTTTTCATGAAATCAAAAAGCTTTTTTAAATATTTAAAAAATACTAAAAATACCGTTTTGAAGTTGAAAATATTGCCACGAACTCTCCCCAAATATTTGAAAACACATAAAGACTTTTTAGTTTTCGGTTATTTTTCAATTGTTTTTATAAAATATTTTTTGTATTTTATTTTTTGTAATTTTTGTTTTTTTTTGTCATTTTTTTGTTATTAGATTAATAAGAACATTCATTTCGACATTTAAAGTTAATTTGAACATAAAGTTTGCACTAAAGTTGATAGAAAACTGAAACGTGACATTTTGTCAGGTTCGCATAATGATATAATTCCTGGAGAATTCGGTTAGCTTAATAAACTTATTTGCAATACAACATTGTGTGAATTAAGTTTTTGATTTTTTTGTTTTTTTTTAATTAAATGTTTTGAAATACTCGTAATATACCAGAGTGGTAGGGGGAGGGGAGGGCTGTATGTGGAACATTGGTGTCTATTCTAAGGGCGAGGGGACGGGGGGAGCTGTAGTTTTTTTAGTTAATCATATGAGAGTTACATACATACATATATATGTCTGTCTATATGGCTATGGCTATTGCTGCAGTTGTATAAACTGTAAATACTTAGTTTTGTTTTATTTTTAGATTTGATTTTTATTTGCCGCTTTTTACCTTTTTTTTATGGTAAAAAGATTTTCTATTTGTTTTACGTTTACATTTTATTTATTTATTGTGTGCTTTCAACTCAAAATTTATTTTCTTAAAACAACTTATAAAATATTTTGCCGAAAGTACGCCTAAAAGTTTTTGTTCTTTAACATAATAAAATACTTATATATTTTATTTAAAATATATATGTATGTATATGCCAGACTTTTTCTAAATAATTTCACGAAAGTTGTCGTTATTTTTTAGAGTGGGGCTGCTGAAAAAATAAATATTTAAATTAAAATTTAAAAAATGCGCTTAAGTTAAAATTAATGCTAGAAAAGGCACTTTAGAAGAGGAGTAATTAAATTATTTTAAATGAATTTACATAACTTTTTAAATTAGAATTATATGAAATTTAAAATTACATTCAATTGGTAGAAATATTTAATTCTAAAAAATTAGCAGCCTTTTTTTTAAAGGTTACAACAACTTTCGTTTTAAGTAAATTTTGCTTCTAAATTTCATTTTTCACAATTTTCTATAATTTTGTTTTAATTTTTTTGCTTGTATAAATACATTAAAGTTTGTTTTTAAAAAATGCACGATTTAATATACAAATTTTAGTTTTTCATTTTGTTTTGGGTTTTAATCTAACAATTTCTCATTTTTGTTTTTTTTTTTGTGTATCTGAATTTAATTCCGAAAGGCATTTTTTGTGAATTTCATTTTTAGACCTAAAATTTAAATTTAGTTGTTTCCATTGCAGTTTTCATGTTTGTTTTTGTTGTTTTTCTTTTTTAATGCACATCCAAAAGTTTTAGTTTTTGTACAATTTTTATTTTTATTTTTTTGTTATAAACTAAATAAAATTGGGCACACAATTGCTAATGTATTAGTAGGTTTTGTTTTTTTAATATTTATTTTTTAAATATGTGTTTAGTTTTTTTGATTTTGTGGGACTTGGTGTGGAATGTTCCAGGGTATTTAGAGTTTTCTTGATTGGTTGTTGTTTTTAAATTAAAGAGATCGCTATTTATTTGTTTAAGTTTAGGCGCTATAACATAATAATACTTTTCATTTTGATTTTCAATATTTTTTTACGTAGCTTAAATTAGAAACTAGACAAACATTCAAGTGGACCGACAGAAACAAGGAACGCGCGTTCGAAATACATATCAAAAATTAATACGTATATGCATTTCTTTTAAATACTATATAGTTTAAAGTACAATTTGCAAATTTAAAATATTTCAATATTTTCAAATCTCAATTGCTTTAAAAAATAGGAAAGAAGAAAACAAAAGAATGCACCTAATTCTCGTTTTACACGAATTTTGAAAATATTTGAAAATATTCTCCGTTTACACGATTATAAAAAAGTTGTGAATATAGTAAATATATAGCTCATATTTAATTTGCATTATAATTTTCTCGTTAATCGCATTGTTATGAATATTTAAAAAGTTACAGGTAAAAATTTAAAAATTAAAAATTTTTCAATCAATATATTCCACAAATTGTAAACTAGATTTACCAAACTTGGTAGACAGTTTCTCATAAATTTTAAATCTCATAATTTTTTAAATATTTAAGAAAATAAAATGTGTAAGCGTGAAAAACCGATTTTCAAGTGAACTCTGACAGAAATTTTCTAATATTGCGTATTGTGGATTTTTTTTGTAGATCTGTAACCAATCTACATATATTTTTCAATATATCTCTTTCTAGACGAATCTTTTGGGAAAGAATCTTTTGTAAAGAGAGAATTAGGTGCATTTTTTTGTGTAACTTAGGTTTTTCTTTTCGCTCGTTTGATTGTTTAGTTGAGTTTCCATGAGGTGCAGCTGGAGATTTACTCGCCGCTGGTGGTGATGGGCTCCACTTTGATGCCGCCGCCGCCGCTGCTGTTGCTGCTGGTGCAGATGTCTGTTGTGGCTGTCGCTGGCGCTGTTGTTGTTGCTGTGTTGGCGCTGGTCGCCGGCGAGGTGGAGGTGGAGGCGGCAATGCCCACGCCCACCAGCTCCGCCAGATCCTCGGCAAAGAGGCGCGTCGGCGAATAATCCCGCTTATAGCCCATGTCCAGCCCGAGCTCGGCCAGCGGCGAATGCAGACGCGGCGTCCCGCTCCGCAGCGGGCTGCCCTTCGCCTTGGACTTGTCCAGCTGCTGCTGCTGCTGCTGTTGCTGCTGCTGCTGGGTGGACATGGAACTGGCACCGAAACCGGACTTGTGTGGCTGCATGTGCAGCTGCTGTTGATGCAGCGCGTGTTGCTGCTGCTGCTGCTGCTGTTGCTGTTGTTGCTGCTGATGCTGATGCAGCTGTAGCTGCTGCAGGTGGTGCTGCTGCTGCTGGCTGAGCAGCGCGGCGGCGGCCGGATCGCGATGCAGTGCAACGGCCATGCTGGGCGGCAGATTCGGCATGAGGCCGGCGGGACCGCAGGGCGATGGGGCGTGCCGGGCTCCCAGCGATGGATTCGAGCCGCTGCTCAGCGCCGGCGAGATGCTCGCCCGTCCCGGCCCGCCGCCGCCGCCCAAATGCGGCGGCAGATTGAACAGCCCGCCCGGCGGCCCCGCCTCCCCGTGCTGATGCTGCGCTGCGGCGGCCATCTGCATCTGCTGGCGTATGTTGTGCGCAACGGCGGCCACCGCCGACATCTGCTCCTGCGACATCTGCTGCTCGGCGCCGCCGGTGCCGCTGGCAGAACCAACGCCACCTCCACCTCCCACTCCGACTCCCACGTTGCCGCTGCCCATCCCGTTGGGACAGGCCAGGGCGCTGAGGCCGGCGGCGCCGCTGCCAGGGATGCCTCCGCTAGCGCCCGGATAGCTCAGCGCCATGTCCTGCAAGGGAAACACGGGCTAACCCGGTCAAGAGTTTAGTGTATGTGCAAATTTACCGAAAAACCGAGTCGCAACTTTCATGTTTGTGCTTGACTTTAGGGTATATGTATAGTCGTGTATACCCGCACAGGTCGAGAATTTAGTGTATGTGTTTGGTCGAGTTTCAACTACAAATTAACTGCCAACTTAGGGTATATGTATAGTCGTATAAGTCTACCTTTTATTCATCTTCCTATTAACTGTACTCTTCTTCCTATTCTTTCTGCTTTTTCCTATTGCTCATTTTCCAATATTATTTGTATTATTTTGTTTTCTTTTCAATTTTTCAGCTTACCATTATTCTTCTTATGATTCTCTTTTTATATTTTCTCATCCTTTTTTTGCCAATTGTTTTTTTTTTCTAAGCAATTTCCTTTTTTATTTAATACTTCTTACTATTCTTCTATTCTTATTTCAATTATTCCTCCATATTGTCCTCTTTATTGCCTACTCATTATCCAATTGTTTTAAGTTGTCATTACACTGCAATCGGATCACGACCACAACTATCGATAAGTGCTGTTAAGCTTAACATTCAGTTTCAGTCAGATTTCATGTCAGCTAACGTTGCTTGTGGAGTTTAATAATTAAATTTAATACGCCTTGGATCAGTTTAGTCAAGTTTAAATAAGGAACATTTAGATATGACGACGATATGCAGAAAAGCGCTCAAGTAAAAGTGTTGCTTAATTCTTTCTCACTTTTCCAGAGAGAAAGTGCGCCATTTTCCTTGTGCACAAAAAGTGCAAGTGTTCAAAGGGCTTGCTTGCGTTTTAGTTCTCTTTGAGATCGTGAGCGAACTAAAAAATATCGATGTCTAATTGAACTAACATAAAATGTGAAGCTGTCGTTAAATGCCGCGTGTGTGAAAAAAAGTGATTTGTGTTGTGTTTTTCGTTTTACTGTGTGTTGCAGCCGCGTTACCTACCGAATGCCGTCCGTACGGCGGCATGTGGGCGCCCAAGCTGTCGTCCTTCAAGTCCTTGGTGTCGCGAAACACGACCGTCTTGATGACGCCCTTGATGTGCTCGTCCGGCCAAATGCCCAGCAGAATGCGCTGCGGCCGTCCGCGTCCCTTCGGCCGCAGATCGGGCCCGCCATCGATCGAGGGCCCCAGCATGTTGTGCACCCGATTCGCATACAGCACAAACGTCGGATAGGGTATATCGTACTTGCGCGCCGCCTGCGACAGCGAGAGGCCCTCTTTGAGCACGCTGAAAATGGCCTCGGCCATCGTCTCGGGACGCCAGGATTTGAGCGGGCCGCGCTCGCGAAATCGCATGTGATGCATCAGATTTTGATTGGTGTTCCAGCACTTTTGCCACATCGACTGCAGCTGATATTGGTAGCTGTCTGCTGGAGTTGCGACACGGAACAGAAAAAAAAGATGGAGACGTATAAGCATAACGGCACATTAAGCTCAGGTGAGTGCAAAAAGCTCTTACAAACCTGCAAGTGCCGAACCAGTTGCGCCCATCCAAGCGTGCGAGTTCTCCATCATTTTTGCCTGCCATAAAGAAGAATAAAAAAGAAAGAGAGAGAGAGAGAGAAAAAGAGATGCTTTGAATTGTTTGTTGCCCATTGCATTTACATGTGAAAGATCGATCTAATTTTTTTTTTCGTTTATCTTTCGCGCAAGTTTCTCACACCCTGCAGAGGGTAGATTGCGTGATGGGGTGTATTTGTTTTAACGAAACAAGTTGTTAGCAAGTTGTTGCTGTTTTAATTGTGAAATATATTGTACATGGTTAAATTGCATGATTAGGTATATGGGTTTTAAAGGAAAGCTTGTGACAGCAAATTGTTGCTGTTTTTTTATGATTTCATTTATGATAAACTCTGCGTGATGGGATAAATGGGTTTAAATGGAATGCTTGACAGAAATTTATGCTTGAAAATAAGCATTATAAATATTTATTCAGTAAAATGTAGAAGAAAATTTTGACTTAAATATATAAAATGACACTCATTAAAATTATTCAAAAAATTTATAATTTCAAAATATTTTACTGCGAATTTATATAGTCAGTTTATTTTTAACAAATATTAATAGTTTTATCGAGAATTGGACAAAAATAGGATTTATTTAGTTTTTATTTAAACAAACTAAAATAAATAATTATAATCATAAATAAAATAAATAGGACTTATTTAGTTTTCATTTAAATAAACTTTTTTATTGTATATTCTTTATTGATCTTGCAATCAGGTTGACGAAGCGAACATTAAAAGGAGCGATTAATACGAAAGAAAAAATAAAGAAAAAATTTTTTTTCTTTTGACTATAATATTTATATTAGTCATATGATGTTATTTAATAGTTGTGTTTATAATTTTTGGAGAGCCTTAAAACACAATTGTAGGGCATTAGAAAGTCGTCTAATTGTCGCTTGTAACCAGTTTTAACAATATATAATGGCTTCGATGGGACTGCTAACGATAACGATACATTTAACTGCAGTGTCTCTGCTGAGCGTTGTTCGAGTGGTTTTTGTCGTTACGTTACCGTTACGGGTTAACGTTACATTTACCGCTACCCGTGTACCGTGTACCGTTGCTGACGTTGTCTGTTTGCCGAGTACCGTTTGCCTAGTACCGTTTGCCGAGTGGCTCGTATTGAATTCACTAATTGCATAACAAAGTAACATTTGCATATTGTGCTACATATCCTTAAACGTGTCTATGCCCACTAGAAAAGGGGTGTGGGGTGAGGGGGGATGTGAGGTGCTTGTCAATAACTTCATTACAAAAATTTCGCATCATAAAACATATCAAGTAGTTAGGCACCGACTCGTGGGCCACTCTTTAGGGCCACTTGTGCCCATTTAGGCTAAGTATTACTTGTAAGTTTGCATTTGACTGCGTGGCTGAGTGGCAGTTAAGTTGCAGTTGCAGTTGTTGTTGTTGTTGTTGTACTCGTTGCAAGTCAGTCGCTTCCTCGTATGAGTAATAACAGCTGCCAGACAATGCACAATGTTGCCCCAAAAGCAAAAAAAAATTAAAACGGAAAAAAAGCATTCTTGCATACTTTTATGGGCGCCAGACATGCGAAAAATCAGATTATGACGTAAATTATATATAATATTAAGTTGTTTTTATATTTTTATTTTTCACGTCAAGTCAAATTACTTTATTTGGCAAAATACAAGAGGTTTAGGTAAAATGCAAAACTTTGCATTTTTTTTTTGTGGAATTTGGGCAAACTAATTTGTCAGACTTGTGTAAAAAATAAACTTTTCAGTTGCTAAATTAATGCACATTTTATGTAGTGAATATTAGTTTTATCTGTGATAAACTGTTTTTTTTTATGTTTTGAAGAATTTATTTTAATGTTCTTAATATATTGTTCTTAATAGGTAATATACATTATTAGCAACTTCTGGTCATGTTTTATATTGGCGCCCAACGTGCGTTCCATGAATCTTTTAAAGTCAAGTTTATTAATTTTCATTTCCCTCGGTACCTGTATCCTTCGCACCAAAATATATGTGCTGAAAGGGTTCAATTGCCGTATTAATCGATCGCTTATTAATTTGTGCGCGCAATTTCTGGCAATTGCACGATTAAATTGATTGTTGCAACCGCAGTTGAGTTCAGAGAACCGAGTTGGATACAGCTAAGCCGCATAATTATATATAGAATACATAAATGCAGTTATATACAGGGCATCTGTGTGTGTGTGTGTGTGTGTGTGTGCAACTAAGCGAAGAAACGTTGCAGCCATCAAAGAGGGCAACAACAACAACATGCCGCATGTTGCACATCAACTACGCCATGCCAACTAATGGTCCATTCGTGGCACTTGGTTATTGACGTTGGACTCCATTCTATTAACAATGCATGCGGCCAGCAGTTCGAGCTGCATTTGAGCCTGGCCACTGAACTGCGAACTGGGCGAAAGAGCGTGTTTCAAGTGCCAGGGGGTGGGGGAGACAAGGGGGTGGGGGGATGTATAACTGAGGTAAGCAGCGACTGCAACTGCGACTGCATTTGGCTTTGATGCAAAATCGAAACGTGGTCAACTTCATTTCGCTTAATTTCGCGTTGGCTCCACACACACCCACTTCCAGTTGCAGTTGCTGTCGCGCGCTAATCTGGCGTAGTGGAGGGGGCGGCGAGGGGGGCGTGGCTCTGCTGCCACTCAGGTATGACATTTTGGCAGCGTCGAGTGCACCAAGACTGTCAAATGAGTTGTAATGAAATCTCGTTCAGTGCGTGTTTGAAGCGCACATTTGTGTGTGTGTGTGTTTGTGTGTGTGTGTGTTTTGCTGCTTTGGTCAGTTGCACATATAATAAATAAATAATTTGCCATTTGGCGTACGTATTATTGAAGGCAGCTGGATAACAGGCACAAACACACACACACACACACACACAAACATGCACACGTCCATCTTTGCGACAAACTTGCGCATTAGCGTGATTAGTCTCAATAGTCGCTCGCTGGCATTTAGAAGCGCTATAACAACAACAACAAAAGCAACGTCAACAGCCATATTTACCTGGCCATATTCCCCCTTTCCACTGTTTAGCCTATGCTTTAACCCATGTCTGCAAACCCAAATAAAATTGACGGTTCGCGATTCGAACCAATAGCTCAGCTTAAGGTTCAGTTTGTAAACCAAGTTTTCCATTACAATAAAACCCCCAATTTTGGTTCGAATTTTGGTTCGTCACATTCTATTAAATTTAAAAGAATTTATTTTTTATGAAGTATATTTTATTTAATATATTTTTTTTTTTTGCAATTTGAAACTTCGAATATGTGCTCGTTTAGATCCGCGTCAGATATCGTGTTCACATTTTTTGGCTATAGCCCATAGGGGCGTGACAAATTGATTTAATTTATATATCCATATAAACAAAGTTTAAGAGCTATATATATACAAGTTTGCAAAGAAACTACTGATGACCTCTGAAGATCGTTGAAAATATATAATTATATAAATAATGTATATATTTTCTGGGCGCGAAAATTCATATCTCCTATGTTTTAGAGCTAGTTTCACAAAAGTCGACAATTTTATCGCTCCTCTAAAGATCGATCCGAGATATGTCGCCCTTTATTGCCAAGTTAGCAGTTTGAATATATAAAAGCGAATTTTGTCAATCAAAATAAACCGATTCACCGTTTAGGCTTCGGTTTTTGAGTTTTTGAATTTACAAATATTTGAGTGCCGTTTTCACGCCTTGCCTTAAACAGCGCTGACAAATTAAATTATCCCAAAAATAAAAACTCCCGGCATTTCCGCCATTTTGATGCTGCAGACGAGGCTGTCTGGAACGCCAAAAATATAGAAGGAGAAAAGGAAAGGAGAAGTGTAATAAATAAAGAACGCCCCCAGTGTCAAGGAGCCAGGAAAAAGGCGTTGCAGTCAAGGCAATTGAAACCTTTGCGACTTTGAGACGGCACTCCCCTCTCACTCTCTCTCTATCTCTCCGTCTCTCTCTCTGCAGCCCTCATAATCATTGAGGCGTTAAGCCCACATCAATTGGGCGTAAAAAGTGGCAAAACAGGGCTAACCGACTGCCTCCTAACCTACCTCACTTTCCATACACACCCCGTCCCGCCCAGCCCCCCCGCCCAGTTGCTCGGCTGCACACACTTAACTTCCACTTTTGCGGCACTTGTGCGGTGTGGCTCTAGTTTGGCCGCGGGCGGTCGCGCGACTTGAGCCGGTGGTTGTTGCCACAATTTCTGATTCGCCCGGCCCAAAAGGAGCCGCAATGCAATCTAAGCAAATTCACAGCAGGAAACAGCGACATGTGGCCAGGACAAAACGGTTTTATAATCTATAAGATTATATGAAAAAAACAAGGGTGCTCTAGTAGGTCGTACTCAGCTGGCAGATACCCTAAATTAAAAGTGAGAAGAGGGAGGTATCCAAAAAGTAAATTTTGTTGATCTGTGTTGATAAACATGAACTTACATACCTTATATACATACATAATAATTTGGTGGCACTAGCTCTTGTAATCTGTGAGATATGCTTAAAAAATAAACTGCTAAAATCGATATTTAACGTTCACTAAAAAATGAGTCTGATATCGGAAAAACAATTTATAAATTTGTTCTGTGTCTGGTATATGAGAATTTATAATGCAAGATGTAGAATAAATAAACTTTGTGGAGTCGAAACTGCGTTCATCCGCCTGTAACATACTTTTGCAATAAACCAATATACCCTAATTACACATTTGCAATACGTACCGGGTATATTTAAGGGAAGACGCAAAAAATATTGTTTATATAGATAATTATAAAACGAACAAATTTGTGGTTAGACTGAAGTTCTATTTGTGATTCTGTTTTGCTTTTAATCAGTTTGAATCAATTGAACCGGGCGGGTTCGAAACTTTATGCTCAGAAATTCCTAGATCTTCATTTTTTTATGATGGTTATAAAATATTTAGAACATATAGAGAATATGCACAGTAAAAATGTATATATATAGAAGATATATACGCAGTATTCATTTATAAAAATGTATTTTTTATAAAACTTTCCCAGAGGTTGGCAAACACATTGCTTTGGAACTGTTTTGGGTGTATAAATAGGAACTAGGTTGCATGCTCAATTAAATAAGACGAATTCTAAATTCAAGGATGTTGTGCAGGAAATTATGCAGGTGTGGTGTGTGTGTGTGTGTGTGAGTGTGAATATAAACGTGTTTAAACGAATTTGTGTGTAACCAAAAATTAATTAGCGTGAAAAAGCATTATTGAATGTTTAAGCCAAGTAAAAAGCAGTTAACAAACTGAAAGACGGATGCTGGCAAAAACTTGCATTAGTTTTGCAAGCTGTCGTCGAGCTTATTTCCGCTGCCACATGTAAGTGTGTGTGTGTGAGTGTGTGTGTGTGTCTGTGTGTCGCAGTTTTAATTTGATTTAGTCGTAAAACTTGCTGCTTCATTAAAATTCGTGCAACAACAAATATAAACTTGGGGCTTGCCAAATTTTTGGCGCGCATTTCGCTACTCGAAACATCAATTACAACATGCTGCAGCAGGCAGCAGCAGCAATAGGCAGCAGCAGCAATAGGCAGCAAGCGGCAACAGACAGCAACAAGCGGCATATTTCCGACCGCCCCGCTCCCGCCCCCAACCCACCTTAACCCTTAGGCAAGCCAACAAGCGCTCTGAAGTGTGCTACGATTTCACTTGAAAACTGCAATCAAGTGAATTTCAATATGTGTGCAATGTACATGTGTGTGTGTGTTCGGGGCATATAAAAACTTCATGGATTTAATAATCAAACCATCGATGGTTAAAATGTTGCTCGCGCAGCACTGCCAATCGGGGAGGGGGGTCGAAGAGAGGGGGCGGGTAAAAATGAGGACTTCTCTCTACACTTGTACGTCATTTCCTGTACAATTTTATTATATTTCATATATGAATGACTTGTGTGTGTGTGTGTGTGGGCGATCGGCAATAACAGCTTACTGTACATATGAGCATATGTATATAGACGGATGTGCTCCTCCCTCCTCCGATATTAGGCAAATGTTGCCAGTGTATAAGTATTTATTTGAAAATATGAAAAGATGCCAAGTATGTGTGTGTGTGTGTTAGGGGGAACTGTTGTGTGTAATAATAACTGAAAAATCATCAAGTACTCAGACAACAGTTCAATAATTTTGTGTTTTAGCCAACGTTGCGATGCAGGCAGTTCAGATAGACCAGAAAATGTAGCTAAATATATTAGAAATTAATGTTGGACTAATCAAAAAGCTCTAGTGGAAAATAGTTGCACAGTTTATTAAAATTACAATAAATTTAATTAGCATTATAATTCTAATTGTGTCATGAAGTGTATAACACTTGGAAAAATATATGGATGCTTATATATTATTTATATTTTCTGATTCAATGAAATTTAAATTCATTAATAGCATTTTTTGTAACATTATATATTGGCGCCCAACGTGGCCCCTTAGTTATTTATTTTTTTGGAAGGAATATATGACGACGATGAACAAAAGCGATATTCTGGCAATAATAAATATCTTTTGAATAGATTTAGTTGTACAGTTGCAGGAAATTGGAAGGTTTATCAAAATTAGAATAAATTAAAGTATTAAAGTATCACTTAAAAATATTTATAAATATATCTTTTATTCTTATATTTTTATTTGTAAATTTATTCATTCATTATTTAAATTTTTTTAAAAATATATTTTTTTTATGTTGGCGCTCAACGTGGCGTCTAAAACGATTTTTCGAAGGTAGCTACAAAACGATTAAAACAAAAGCGATATGTTTGCACTAATCGAACCTTTTCTATAGTTAGAGCTTTCCAGTTACAGTTTATAGTTATTTATTCAAAGTTGCTTCACAAACAGAATTGTGATTAAATAGTTAACTTTTTGCAATGCGTATATCTGTGTTGTGTGTGTGTGTGTGTGTTTGGTAGATTGCAATATTTTAAACTTTTTATTGTTGTTATTGAGGCTGCCTTTGTAACAGCTAAGGGGTCGGGCAGGGGGCATGTCTAGGCCTCTTGCGCCTTTGCCTAGGCAATGCTTTTTTTCTAATCGCTTTTCCGCGCACACAAAGTTGTTTCTGTGTGTTTGTGTGTGTGTGTTTGTGTGTGTGAAAAGTTGCGTGTGTGCGTTGCAGCTGTGCGGCGCTTTTTCAAAAGTTAACGCATTATTTTGTCGATTGATTGGTGGCTACCACCCCCATCTCCTCTATCCTCCCCCACACACCCATACACAAGCCGCCCCTTTGCTAATCGGTTTGCTTCATTTTAGAACGTACAACTTTTTTGTTTTTTGCTGTCGGTTGTATAAATTACCGCAGTTTTTAACAAACAATGATAAAAAATTAAAGTTTTGTTGTTTTGTTTTTGTTTTATTGAGTGCAAGACGGTTACGAGATTTCGCAATTGCAGGCAATTAGTCTGGAAAGTGCATAAAAAAAATCGAGACTGAAAGGCAAAACAAATTAAAGCTTAATGATAAGTTGCGGCAGTTGAGTTTTATTTTTTATTTATATCTTAAAGCTTATAAAATGGCTTTAAAATGTATTATTGAATAAATATATATATTGGCTATATAATAAAATATACTACAGTTAAGCAACAGCAAAAAACTATTTGCCCAATTTAATATATAACTTTCAAGATTTCTCGAAACTAAAGCCATATTAAGTATATTTTGTTTTTCCATTCCCGGAAAATTACAAACACAGAAAAGTTCGATTACATAAAAAAAGGTTGTCAAACTCCCAGTTGAAAATATTCAATTTCCGGCAATATTTGATGAATAATCCCCCTTAAAGTAACCCGTGCAACATATATCAAATGTTTTGGTAATAGCTTAAAAAGAGAAAAGAATATGTACTGGCGATTAACACTTTATGAAGCCATAAAAAAAACAGCACATATATCTATATATATCTATATATATATATGTATATATATATTTACTCCATGTTGTTGACCATTCAAAAACATTTAACTTACAGTTTATCCAATGTTTTTTATTTTTGTTTAGCCATATGTGTATGTGGCCTGGTATAAATCACGATTCTTTAATAGTCTGTGCACAGCACAAAAAAACAACAACAACACGCTAAAAATATTGAAAATCATTTGGCCAGAGATTTTACCTATACACACATGCCAATAAAAATTGTTGCCTATTTTTCGGCGCACAAATTGCAACAGACGCTTTTTTTATGCATTTTGTAGTTGCTTCTTTGTTATTGTTGTTGTCAGCACATTACGCGCGGCATGCAGTGCACTGCTGGAGGCGTGTCAACCGCCCATGCAACAGCACGTGCCGCACATCAAAAATCGCCCGATTGAACTGGGGGCCCGACAGTGGGGGCAAAAAAAAGGTTGCCAGTGCCCAACCGCGCGGGTTATAATCTAATAAGCAATCAATGATGTGAAAAAATGACTGCCAAACCATTTTAAACGCTGCGGTGCACCACAACGTGGCAGAGAAATGAGGACGGAGGTCGCAACCAGGGAATTTACCACGTTTTTCCTACCTTCTCTTTTTTTTGAGCATTTTGCATTTTGTTTGCGGCTCTTATTTTTTTTTTTTACTTATTTTGTTTTTGGCTGCACTCGCGCACAATTGTTGCATGCTGCAACTCGTGTCAAAAAAAAGAAACGAGAGCAGGAGACACAGGAAAACACATCGACCAGTGCCCAGTGGCCCAGCTGGCCCCGTGCGGCTTTTATTTGGCGGCAGTGGATGGAAGGGGATCGTGTTGCATGCGGCAATGCACATAAACTGTAAATGCCGCACAATGACAGTGTGTCAATTTATTAGGTGCCACAATTTATGACGTCAGCGGCCGTGCAACGATAGCCAAATGACCAAGTGTGCGGCGGGTTCATCATAAATTTATTGGGTATATTTCATTTTTAAATTTTCGTTTAATTGATTTCTAAAAGTTTTATTTCTAGTTTAACAAATAGTTAGACAGCAAATATTTAAATATGTTGATATAAAGGGTATATATATTTCGTTTAAAATGAATTTGCTCCTAAAACTGGAGACTATTTATTTTGTATAAATCATGTTTAAATGTACCATAAATAATTCGTTGCCTATGCCTAAGAGGTCCAATATTTATACTTCCATAAGTTTGGTAAAACTAAACATATTTCGATATTGGAAGGATTTTTGTTCCTAGTTGTGTCCCGGTATTTATTCTATATTTAAATCTGGAGACCGAATTTTTAGTCGATGTTCGTGTAAAAATAGTACTCTAAAAAGTTGTCTGTGTATTGGTAAATATTTTAAGCTAACATAACTCTGGCAAAACTTATCCAATTTTCACGAGAAATATCCTCTTATACATGGTTTTGCCTAAATATTAATTCTACATTAAAATCTGGAAACGGAAATTCTGGTCGATGTTCATGTAAAAATTGTGCCCAATATTTCCCGTATAAACATGTGTCACGTCTTTAAACTCCCATAACTTGGTCAAAACTGAACTGATTTTGATGGGGGCTGTTTATCCATGATTTGGCCTCTAAATTAATTCTGCATTTAAATCTGGAAACACAATTTTTGGTCGATGTTCATGTAAAAATTGTGCCCAATATTTCCCGTATAAACATGGGTCAACTTTTCAAACTACCATAACTTGGTCAAAACTGAACCGATTTTGATGGGGAATGGCTTTTTATCCATGATTTGGCCTCTAAATTAATGTTGCACTTAAATCTGGAAACACAATTTTTGGTCGATGTTCATGTAAAAATTGTGCCCAATATTTCCCGTATAAACATGGGTCAAATCTTCAAACTACCATAACTTGGTCAAAACTGAACCGATTTTGATGGGGAATGGCTTTTTATCCATGATTTGGCCTCTT
>SCDS01000839.1:0-39533 GCA_004149465.1 Drosophila nigromelanica
CCCGGCAATGCAGCTGCGATCCCCGCACTGGAACTGATCCGGGCGGCAGGTTATGTTCTTGCAAGTGGACGCAAGTTCGTCGTCGCCGTCCGGACAGTCACGATCTCCGTCGCAGAGCCAGCTGTGGTGCAGGCAGGTGATGCGATCCCTGCATTCGAACTCATGCGGCAGGCAGGGTGTTACTGTAGTCGCCGAATTGACGCAGTCCTGTGTTTGAGAGAGAGAGAGAGAGAGAGAGAGAGAGGAAGAGAGAAATGGAGTGAGTCACTGTGGGTGGGAGGAAGCAGTCTGTGGCCAATGAAATTGCCTGTCTGCTGCGTGTAGTTGATTTAAAATGCATTTTGCACAGCGCCCTTCAAACGGGAAGTTTACTTGAAATCTGCCATCAAATAGCAGCTACTCTGCTGTCACACAACTTTTGCATAAGCACGCATACACTCAAACATATGTACATACAATATATATTATATATATAAATATATATACATTTAGTTGCTTGTCGGTAGTCCCGGCGTGTTCGCTTGCATATTTTTTGTTGGTCTTTTTTGGTCTCAAGCGCTTGTAAACTATTTCACATACTTTTTATACACGCTGACGAAGTGAAAAGAGTACATTGGGTTTGTGCAATGTCCCTTTCGTTGTCTGTTCATCAGTCCGTATGAACGACATTTTTTTTGCCGCTTTTGAACCTTTAGTCTTGAAATTTGGAATATATACTCGTGCATATCAGCGTCAGATAAAGTGTTAAGCTTTTTTGGTCCACTTTAAATTAGATAAAATTGACATAACTTCCCCAGTTTTAAATAAAATTCATATAATTCATAAATTCAAATTTGCCAGACAGTTTTCCATTCATCCATCCTAGTGCTGTTAATCCGAAATGAACATGATAGTCTTGATGCGTCGATATCATATATCGAAATAAGTTATAGAGTTAAGATTGGAAAATACCGCTGCTGTTGACAACAATACATCAATTTTTGTAAGATTATTAAAGTTTGCGTTCTTTTTGGGGCCTTCAGGCTTAGCTTTAAGATGCCTTAAAGTCCGATTTTTTTTATAAGAATCGATTATCGTGCAAAAATTGCAAAAAATCTATTTTTTGTAAATATCTAAATATTGAAAAGAAAATTTTTAAAAAAATCCATATTTTTCTAAGAAAACAATAATATTTAGAACGGTTTTTCTGTTTTAATCTGAAATTGTGCTGTGAACGAGTACTGCGCAATCGGTTACACCCGTTTGTTGTTTTCTTGGTTTTTTTCTTCGGCTAGCAATTTTAGACACTGCCTTGCCCCCCTCGTCCTCGTCTCCCCTCCTCTGACAACAAAAGCTGCGCTTCGTACACATTAATGTTTATGGCAGCAGTTGCTAGCGTCAAATGTTGACGTCGCCAGTGTTGGGTAATGCGCGCGTCTTGTATAATTTATGCGAGCACATAAAAGTATATTTGTACGAGGGCTGTTGAAGAAGTCTAGTATGAATCTTGCACTTAATTTGAAAATCTTGTTGGGATCGATTTATTCGAAAAATAAAAATCAAAAATACATTCTTATATAGAGATTGTTTTAGTTTCCAAAAATTGATTGATATACTAAAAACTCTTATTGTCTTTTGTATTTCTAGTCCAATTAAAATTGCTATTCTTAGCAGTTTCTTAAACTAATGTGAACTAGGCTTTTAAGTTTTAAAACTTTTGTTTTACTCTACTTATTTAAACTTTAAAATTGTTTAAAAAAGATAATTTTGGTATCTAGGAGGAATTTTTAAAAATCCTCTGCAATCTCTGTAGCGTTGTAATTTTAAAAAATTTGTTTTGTGTGGTTTTGGAATGGAAATTTAATAATATATATATTTGTATTTTTGGGTTCGTTACGATTAATTAAATTGTAAGTCATCTATGTTTTAAAGTATTCCTTATTAGGCAACCCTCGCACATGTGTGTGTTTTTTTCTTATGGCAGCAGTTAATTTTATTTTTATTTTTATTTTGAATACTAGTAAGATAGACTGTAAAAACTTACGCGCTCGTCGGCACCATCGCTGCAATCGAATTCTCCGTCGCAGACCCAGTTCTTGGATATGCAGGTGCCACTGGTGCAGGTGAACGATGTATTCGTGGGGCAACTAATTTTGGGACAATTGCGCTCATCGCTGTTATCACCGCAGTCGTCGTCGTCATCGCAGACCCAACGCTTCTGAATGCAACGTCCGTTGGTGCAGGTGAACTCGTCGGAGCGGCAAGTGGTATCTGGCATAGAAATTATATGTTAGTCAAGCTTAAATAATTTGTGTTTGTCTGTGAGTGTAGAGGGCGGGTTGGGTGAATTTGTTAGTGTAGAAGAATTTTGCTGAATGTACTTATGACGATGAATGTTTATGTTAGCATGAGCTGTGGTTAACTATCGTATGGATTTTAGGTACCCAACAACAACAAGCTGGGTAAAAAGCAAAATAAAACAACAGCAACTATAAAAAAAACTAAAATATGCGAGACATAACTCAACAAAACCAACACCATTATAAAAATTGCCAACGCAACGCACCAAGGGATAAAAACCAAAGAGATTTGTTGCCACAACAACAACTACAGCAACAATAAAATATGTAACATTGCAGACTAAAGTGTGTAGCTGCCTCTCTGCGTGTGTGTGTGTGTGTGCAAATATTTGAGCTTTATTGCATGTGTATTGTTTAGGTAAGTATTACACAATTCTTGCAGCAAACTGTAGCATACTTATGGTCAAGAAGATAGAGTGTGTGTACTCATACATACGCAGAGAACAAGACTTAGTACACACAATTACAACTAAAGCCTTAGTTACATTTACAACAATTACAGTTAAGATTAGAAAGGTTTTTTTTTGTATTTCGTTTTTTCTTACTGCACGTGGCCTCATCGCTGCCATCGCGGCAATCTTTGTTCTGATCACACATCCAGGAGAGTGGGATACACTCACCGTCGCCGCTCTTGCAGGCGAACTCATCCAGTGAACAGTTGTTAATCTCTGCAATACATAAATAGATGTTCGAGAATATGGGAGTTAGTATGAAGAGTTGATGCAAACATTATTACATGAGTTTTTAAGAGAGAATTTCGTAGATATTTTATAAAGATTTTATATGTATTTTAGCTTTTAGCCTTTAGCTTTGCCTAACATATCTGCGCTCATAAATTAAAACAGTTTTGATAATATTTTTGTTTTGGTTTTTAAACACGAATTCTGATTTCTTTAGGAAAAGCATTTTGTCAATCTGAAACTACTACTTTGCTCAAAATTTCAAAAATCAATTCAAATTTTAATTTCTTGTTAAATATATATGAATATTCAAAACAATTGAATTGAAATTGATTTAAAAAAAACTTTGAAAATGCCAACGATTTTAATAAATAAACACAAAAAACAACAACTAAAACTAAAACAAAAATTAAGGATATTTTGTATTTAAAGAGCAAATTTGCCTTTGATCTATTTTATTTACCGAATTTTAATTAAATCCTTATGTAAACATTTAAAAAAATAATAAAGGCCATATGATGTAGGGGAGTTTAAAATTTATAATACACATTTTACAACAACATATTATATTAAAAATGTATTTAAATAGTAGCAATGCTACATATTTTAGTAGAATTAAGATATGTGTAACAATATTTATTTTTAAATTTTGCGAACAAAAGTTGCATTTGTAAGCTTTCAAATTAAAAAAAAATATTCAATTATTTTTTCTATACTCACAAATGTATGGACCAAATATTTACCAAGTTGGTATCATCTCAAAAATAAAAAAAAAAACTTCCCACATACAGTTACGAGCAAAAATTGCCTAAAGATAAGCTCGGTAAATTTGTTGACTCACCCCACAAAATGGGCGCTAAAAATCAACTGCCTGATAAACTGCGTTACAGCTCTTATATTTATATACATATATGCACATATATGTATGTCGAGTGGCTTTTAACTGTCTGCCTAATGGCGCTGCTTAGTTAAATCTTTGATTACTGCAGCAGTGGTACATTATGGGGCGTATTTTTAGGGCAACGCCTTAAAGCATGCAACAGACTTAAGTCAAGACGTTGCTGATTGCTGTCTACTAGTTGTTGCCTGGCATTGTAATTAAGTTTGTAAGAAGCAGCAGGAATTGAAGGCAGAGTCCAATTGTGGCTGGCACATGCCACGCAAGTAATAAACATAGTTGTCGTGCCAACACACCCACACACACACACACACACATACAAACACACACGCGCACACTTATTTAGAAATATAGGGCAACTCGAACTGAAGCTAGCCGGGCGGCATTTATCTAGGCAGTAATTAAGACATTATCAGCCAACACTCCATAAAGTTAAAACGCACACATGCGTACACATTAAAGCAATTATCACACACAGCCAAGCGCACAAGCACACTCACACGCTCCCACACACACAAACACACACGCGCACAGTTATGAAGGCAGCCTGGTAGCCGTGAAACTTTCATTGAAGTTCTGCCAGGCGTATATTAAACAAAGCTGACAACACACAAACACACTCACGCACACACATAAAAACGCTTGTGTTTAACCCTAAATGCGTATTATTTTTTTCGCTTTTTGTTTTTGTTGCCTACCGCTGGGCGCGTGAACTGAATGTCCTTTGTGTTATGCCTTTGCCTTTGCTGCGGCTTCGCTTGATTTTGCTTGATAAGATTATGTAATTCCTGCTGTGTGTCTGTGCAAGTGTGCCACAGGCAATGAAGGCTCATAACACCATATCGCACACATACACACGTATAAATATTTGCGTCTGGCTTTGTTTACCGGTCTTTGCCGTGCAAAAATATTTTTGGCATTTTTCTCATTTTTTTGTTTGTTTGTTTTTTTTTTTTAGCTGTGCGTCAACATCGTTGCAAATAAATTAATTTATTATTATTTTACGCTTTGTTGCTTGATATTTTTTGCATGCACACCGTGTCGTATGCGTGATATGACTTAAATTGGAATTTATTGCAGCTAGTAAGCGCGAGTGTGCGTATATTTTGGCAATAGAATTTAATAGGAATTGCATGTGCACGGCAATCCTGACAGTGTGGGAAAATAAATGCAAATTTGAAAATTTAATGGAGCTAGCAAGTCGTTTTCATTAAAAAACACAACAAAAATATTTTAAGAGCCATATTTAATGTAAAAGAAAGTAGTTGAATAAAGAAATTTTCAATACAAATATATTACTATTCAAAGAATATTTACAGCGATCATTTTTAGCTCTAAAAAATATATATATATATAATTTTCATATCCAACAGATGCGAGTTTTAAATTATTTTGCTACTTTTCATTAAAATGTATGTATTTAATTGTCATATAAATGAGACATACGTTTTTAATTATTTTCAACATTTTATTTATCCAATTTAATTTATGTCTATGTGAAAAAGTTAATTACATGCAATTTTGCAAATATTGCGCATACGAAACATTTTTATGATTTCATTAAATTGACTATAAAGCTGACTAGCTTTGTCAGAGTTGCGGCTAGGACTTTTCCTATTTTTGTATTCTTCTTTCTTTTTTCGTTCTCAATTTTAATGCCACTATTTTGCTGGCCACTAAATGTGGCCAAGCAGCAGGAAATGTCGCCTGACCCCAGTGCCAGTTCCCAGAGCTAGTTTAAGTCTCGCTTTGGCTTCGGCTTGTGTAAGCCATAGCAAAATCAATTTGCTGGCTACAATGAATGGTTCAAAGCAGCTTCAATAGCGCACGCACACATACATATACACATACACTCGCACATAAATTTTATATTATATTCAATAGAATTTTCTTGTTATCTGCCGTCTACTGTATGGAGAAGGGGGTTATAGCTTGACTCCAGAGTGAGTATGCTTGCAATTTGATTTTAATTTTATTTAAAATGCTTTTAGTTTATGTGCCAGACGTGTAGTTGCCAATTGGCAACTCAGCTTCTTAGTACACACTTCAGCCCCATTGCTTCTCATTCTTCGCTATCACAACAGACGCACTTCAAAGACATCAAAGGCAATGAAGTTTGATGCCTTTGCGCAGCAGTTGGTGTTTTGTTTACTGCGTAGTTGCCTCACAATAGAACAAAGTTTTGCCGTAAAGAATGCACATTGTAGTTGCCTGTTTGCTATATTTTTTTCGAGTTCGAGGAGTATGAAATCTAATAATACAAGTTTTTGTTGTTGCGAAAAGTGGAAATAAATATTTAATAAAGGTATGGTATAACAAAGATAAAAAAATACTACATGTTAAATATTTGAGTACGATTTTCAAATTCAATATCATTGGTAAAAGACTTTAAAATTTATTTTTATATTTATTTCTCGGAAATGTTCTTTATTGCCATTATTTAATTTGCTGAAATTCTTCACATGTTTTTCTTGTGAATCTCAGGAAATTCTGTAGTAAATACATAAATAAAAATATATTATCTATATGTTTATAGGTGTTGGGATATTTTTTACGTGTATTAAGAAGCGCACAACAGAAACTCGAAGTGGTTCAGTTCAGTGAGAGCCAGCTCTTATAAAAGGCTGCATATTTATTAAGAAGCGCACAAGAGAAACTCGAAGTGGTTCAGTTTAGTGAGAGCTAGTTCTTATATGCATATTTATATATTAAAAAATTTAGTAAATTTAGTAACTGTCGACAAGCATAATTTATTATACAATATTACTTTTAGTGCTCCTTTTTATAATAAATTGTAATTTTGTAGAATTTAAAATATATATGCAATTGGTATGATGACGGATTTCTTCCTATAAAAATTCTAAAAAATGTAATAAATATAAAACATAGACAGACATTCGAGATCTTAACAAGGTCTTTCTAATAAAATTCAAATAAAGTGCCTCAACAGTTACTTCATTACTTTTCATTTTTTATAGGACATTTTTCTTCAAGCTTCAAATATGCTTCACCAAATTCTTGGTATTTTTCTAAACATAATTTTAAGTATATATTAAGCGGCAAGATAGCAACAAGAAAAAATTTTGCAATTGTCTATCAAAAATTTTTTCCTTTTATTTTGGATGTTGTGGGGGTGGGGCACGTTAAACTTCAATTAACATTCACAACGTTACCAACGATATAAAAAGTTAAAAAGTGCCGTTGAAAAATATTTTTTTTTTCTTTGTTTCGAAGCGCATAAAAGCCATAAAATGTCACACGTGTTCAATGACAGGGAGCTGAGAAGAAAGCAGCTGCGGAACGAGAGCACCACCGAGAATCCTGTGAATCCTGTGCATGTAAAATTTCTGTTGAGCCGTGTCCTGCCGGTCGTTTGACAGCAAATAAACCACAGGCACAATTTGTGCGCGCTTTTCTTTTATTTTATTTTTTTCTTTTTTTTTTTTTTTTTTTGATTACCAGTTTTTATTTCGACAGCCCCGCTGATGAGTTACGAGTGGATAACATCATAAAAATCTCATCAATTTTTTTTCAATTACAACGTGGACTAACGAAAAAAATAAAAATAAATATAATAAAAGTACGACATTTTATTCGGCATTTAGTTAGCTAAATACGACACTGACTATAAACTGCTAAATAAGTTGCCAGCAAAAATGGACCATGATAGGCAAATAAAAAGGCACTAAGTGGCATTATTTTTTACCCTGTAAATATGTCTTAAATACTTCAGTTCCTTACTTTGGATAATAAGGTCAAATTAACTCTTCTATTTATTATACAGTCGTTGAGAATTTTTTTTTTTAAATTTGGAGAGCAAATCAAATTTTTAAATTTATAGAAATTTTGAAAATTTGCAAAGCTAAAAATAAATTATAAATGAAACTTTTAAAATATATATATCATATACCTGATAATGTGTTATATAGATGCTATAATCTGTATTAATCTTTAAGATTAATGAATGAAATTATCATTTTTGGCCTGTCTGTTTACAATAGTCACTTATATCCTTTTTCAAACATGTCCATTAACACAGGGTATAAAATATAGGAGCTAGCTAGGGTTTTGAAGAGGGGCTTGCTAATGCATAAATACAAATTATTTCCGCTGCTGGCAGCATTTTTGATGTGCACGTCGCACGTTGTGCGTAGTCCTTTGACGTTAATTTATGGACAAGTGATGCCAAGTTTCAGGCGCGCAAGTCATAAAGTTTGAGATACATGGCGGATATACATAGGGGTATAGACATGACGGTTTTAGTAGGCATGCATTGAAATAAATATAATGCTTTAAATGCGACTTTATGGGCCTTTAAGTTATGAAACCCATTTGTGAGTGTCTTTTCTTTTCTCGTTTATTTTTTTTATTATAATTTTTTTTTTGTGAGGGAGGAGTGGAGGGGAGGGGGCGTGAATCCTCTGGGTTAGTAAGTATATGCAAATATAGCTATAGCTTTTGCTTACAACACGCCAATTCGTCGGAACCATCGCGACAGTCGGGTTCGCCATCGCACATCCAACTGCGTGGCACGCACTGCTCCGCATTGTGGCACATGAACCCCAAATGGCTGCACGCATTGTCTGCACAATTCAAGCTGTAATATGACCGACCAATCGCAAACTGTATAAATATGAATAATACTTACTGCACTGAGCCTCATCCGAGCCGTCGGAACAGTCGTTCTCATGATCGCAACGCCATTTGTTGGGTATGCAGTTGCCGTTATAACAGCGGAACTGTTCAGTGCCGCAAGTGGACTCTGTGTAAAAAAGAAGCGGTAGAAAAAAAACGGATATTGAAAATCTTTGCTTTCGATATGGAATTCAATTTTGTATAGCTTGCGGCGGCGTTAAATATATGAAAAGGAGGACAAAAACTAAACTAAACTACTAAACTTACAAATACCATGTAGTGTGTTTTTAAAACCAATACAATATTTTTCAAATCTACTTTTCTTCAGCATGTTTACTTTAATAGAGTGTTTCATCTTTATGCATAATATATAGTTAAATTGATGAAATATAATATATTAAGTACAATCTGCCCTTGTAGTTCTAGCTTTATGCTTGTAAATTAAAAAAAAACACTGCTAAAAATGTTGATTGCTGATACTAAAGAAAATGTCTCAAATATAGCTTATAAGAACTGTCTCAATATTAATGCTTATAACCTTATCATACCCATCTGAAATACTTAAAGGGTATAAAAATACTGATAATGGCTGCTACTAAAAATATGAGAAATATGGACATTGAAAATCTACTTTTTATGCTTCAATAGTTTCGTGTGTCAAAAATAAATGTGATTTTTATGTTGCAAGCTGTGTTGATGACACAGGCAACAAAAACTTGCCACTGTGCTGTGTGTATTCTCTGTATTCTCATCCAGAGCTTTTGTTTTATGCCATCATAGTAAAAATCGTTTAGTTTTACCACTTTGCGGTCATTTTATTTTATGACTTTGCTCGTTTTGCAAACCAAATTTAAAGCTTTTAAATTGAAAAAAACAGAAGAAGCCAAATTGATGTACAGACGAATTGCCAATTAGTGGGGAAAAGCTTGGAACTGATATAAATGCAATTAGAAGATGAAAGAAAATAATATATTCAGGTTATTGAGTCTTCGATGTGTGATAAGCTGTGGTTAAATTGATACTTTTATTGAAGTCCACTTTCTGGACACAAAGCTTGAGAAAAATGATTTAATTATTTTCAGTGCGGATACAATTTTTAGTGAGCTCTAAAATTCAGTAAATCGTTGTTTTTTTTACATAGTTGAAACATTTAAAAAGCGTGTTAATTTAGAAATTCCTTTTTATACAATGTGATTTAAACTTAAATTTTATTGTTAAATTTAATAAAGTGATATCAAAATGTCACTTTTTAAGCTATAAAGCAAGTAAAATAAATCAATTACCATAACTACAAAAATAGCGGAGTAAAAAGTTTGCTCAAATTGCAACAAAGTTTAGTTAGTTGTCATACTCCAACGATTTTTTAAGAGCCTAGCTGTAGAATTTAGTCAACTCCCCGCTGAGAGTGCTACAAACAACTTGCTCGACGACGATTTGAAAATTTCTGTTGAGTGTTTTTTTATCTTTTTTTCGCATCCATCAACAACTTAATGGACTTTTCTCTAGGGGTGCGGTGTTGCTTCTCATCAGCATTTTGCTGGCTAAAATGTTGCACCTTTTCAACTGCGACTGCACTCAATTTAACGCCGTAACTCAAATGAATGCGCCCTCGACAGACATTTGAAATTTGGTTGGGCTTTAAGTCCAATGATGCCAACTACAACTGGGAGTCAACGTGCAGCGGCAGACTCCATTTACCCCTCCGCCCACAACTAAGGACCTGGCTGGAGCCATAAACTTTGGCGCAACTTTTGTGTGTGTTTCTGTAAGTTTCCCCTGCCATCACTGGCATTCTTCGTCTCTTAGCAGCCGCACTGCGAAAAATGCGCATCACGTTTTGCGTTTGGGGACTCGGTACGTTCCAAACGTATTTACCTAGTAGCGGCATTTAGCGCCGACATCAAACTAGGATTGGGCTAGAAGTCGGTAGCCAGTAGCTAGGGATCAGTTGCTTGCTAACCTGGCCTGGGTTTAATGACTGGCTCAAATTCGGGCCCATGGCATGGAACTTTTAGTTGACATTTTTGAAATTAATGAAATTTTCATAATCAAGTTTTTGGCATAAAACTTTTAATACACTGTGCTACGGGCTTTTGCCGGGAAAAGTGTTTTGCGTATATATAGAGAGATTTAATTAATTATTATTATTTTTTCAAATACGTTTCATTATATTATAACATTTTTGGATTCCCAATTTTAAGTTGCCTGTTTGAGTATAAAATAGGTTTTGTTTTATTCTATATTTAATAAAATTTAAATTTTATTCGATCAGAGAATATCAGAAGAAGATGTTTGTTGTATCGTTTTGTATGTTAAACATATTAATAAATTAATTATAAATTATATACATTCTACGTCAATCAATTTGATATTTTTATTATTCTTATAGAATGCTGGTATGGCCTTCAGCTAATATAGTACAGACTTTATTTATCAGACTGAATACCTTTAAAAATATATATATAATAAAAATTTCACTCTAAAGGCAAATGTTCTTATTAAGAGTCCTAGGTTTCCTCAACTGAGCTAAGATGATCTGAGTAAGAATTTTTTTTAATAAACTTAAAATTGTAATTTTTATTTTTATATTTATTTTTGAACATTCTTTTTATAAGAAAAATTTCGTAAATACGAAGTTCGTTGGGCTGTTGCTTGATAATAGGCTTTGCCTATGAGCATAAATAATAAATTATAATTTTGTTAACTAGTGTTGTATTCATATTGGGGGTGGTGGTGGATAAATGAAATTGCATATTAATGGCAGGCTGCAGGCTAGACTGTTTGCCTTCCCCCTTCACTTCCTGCCACTCACGCTGTTGACACTCTACATCAACCTCTCTCTCTCTGCCTCGATCTCTCTATATCTATTTCCCTGGCTGTCAGATGGCCATAAAATTCTGTTTGCCGTTGCCAAAGTCGCCGTTGCTCAATTTTAGAGATTTTTGTTTACAGTTTTTTGCTCTTGTTATTTTTTCTTGCATATATATGCATAATTATTTATTTATGACTTAATAGGCTGCCAGATGAGGCCTCAAAATGTCACAAATATAAAGCCAACCAAATGACATTTGGTGTGTCATTCAATGCATAAACAAACAGTCCGTTTTCTATCTATATATCCTATATTCCTCCCTCTCTCTCTCTCTCTCTCCCTCTCTTGCTGTGTACATTTTTGGCTTTTCTTTTGACTTAAACAAAGCTTATAAATTTGTGCGCGTTGTTTTTGCCACATTTTTGCTACGCATATTTATTATGTGTGTGTGTGTGTCTCACCTCGCTGGGCTAAAAGCATGCTACATTTTACTGTTGCCCTGTGCCCCGTGCGCCCAAGCTGCATGCCACGCCCCCCGCAAATCACTGCCACTGCGGCGCCCAGGTGCAAACTTCATTATTTACAGTCTGACGCGTCGCGCTGACGACAACGCGGATTATGTGGCACTTGAGGGGCTGTGGCACGGGCAGGAACACAGACAGGGACAGGGGCAGGGGCAGTACTTGGGGCGGCAACCTTTTAATTCTAACACCGTGGAGAGCTTGCAACAACAACACTAACAACCAGTGTTGTGCATTCTCATGAATTTTATGCAATTCATTTAATGCGCTACGTTCGGGCATTGCGCTGTCAGCTTTTTGCATGATAATGAATTGCACTTTGGCAGCGAGTTTAGAGGTGTGTCCGCTTATCTTATTTGGCAATGATTCGAAGTGGAGTGCATTGCACGGCGGGGGTTATCAGTGCAGCGGCAGCAGCTGCCTCAAGGTTGCCAAACTTGTCGACACACAAAGTCAAACAAAAAAAGAATATATGCAAGAAAAAAAGACAGAAAAACACGTACAAGTTGGCACACACACACACACAGCTAAAACCGTGGCAAAAGTTTGGTCACAATGCAACTTAACTGCCACGCCTCCCTTGCCTCTCCAAGCGCTCGTTTCCAGCGCCAGCTTAAAGCAAAAAGTTATCTGGTCTGGCACAAGTGTCCACAAGGCAGCAAGAACTTTTCTTTTGCGGTCATCCATCGATTTAGCGCATTAAAACTTTGCCTGATATTTGCCATTTTCCATTTTCTATTCTCTATTTTCCATTTGTAATGTTTGGCAGCGTCTGAGCCTCTTTAAGCTGACAACAATTGTATTTAAAGCAATTTATTGATATATATCGAAATTAATGAAATCCTCAATGACAATACAAAAAGGCAATGTAAAATGATTGACAAGTTGTTCGACTTGCCAATGCTCTATAAATAAGTTTAGTTTTAATGAAAAATTATAAAAACTGTAAAATTATTATTCTATATATTTAATTATATTTAAAATTCTGAATCAAAAAAAATGTTAAATTAAAAAAATTAAACTGAGATGGGACCTAAAAAATAGACTCTATTATTCAACATATTGAGATATTTATTTTTCTTTGGATAATTATGCCGCTAACTTTTTAATTTTAATTCAAATAATTAAAATGTTTTAAACGTTATTTGTTTTTGAAATATGTAATATTCTAATACTTAAAAAATGTTCATAAGTTAACAAGTTTATCAACTTTTTTTGCTTTCTTTTTTGTTGTTCAGTGTATTTAATTGAGAAACGTTTATCCATTGAGTTTGCTCTCTGCCGCTTATCTAATGAAGTTTGTTTGTTGTTGTTGTTGTTGTTGTTGGGGCAACGGACAAACATAAATTGAATTGTCCGATTCATTTAAAAAGCGGAAAAAGGAAGCAAACGTGCACAAATTTCACTTTTTCCTTTCGCACTTTATCAACTTTTGCTTTTTGTCTCGCCTTCGCGTCTCAATAAATAAATGAAAAATTTGTGCCGCTGTTGGGAAGATTTTCCTTTTCCTATTGTTTACAATTGTTGCCGTTGGCCGTTGTTGTACTTTTATGTTATATAGGTAGCCTCTTACACATAGCAGGCTGTCCCGTTGGCATATATACACCCGCAGTACATATATCCAAAAAAGAAAAAGGCTCGTCCCAACATTCACGCTTGTTGTTTATGGCACCTTTTTCACTTTATTGGAGTTGTGCGCTGTGCTTTGTCTTCTGCTTCAAGTATTTCAATAATAAAAAAAACACAAAACAAGGGATATTTTTTTATTTTATTATTTTTAGGGATGGCTGCGGGTTAAGGGACGCCACAGGACGCATCATAAATCATTTGAAGAGCCGCTTGGCGTGAGCTTTGAGAGCGGCTGCCTCTAATGAGACAAACTTTTTTACATATGCTAGAGTTTTTTTTTGTGTTGAACAGGGATGAAAGTTGAGGGGGTCGGAAGTTGGGGGCAACTGTTGAATGGACAGAACAAATGGGCAACCATTGGCAACACAAGTCCGTTAAAATTGCATTTTAAATGCCGGGCCAATTTATATGTTAAATAAAGCTGTGTCGGAAGTGGAAAGGGAAAGCAAATTGAATTGGGTTCTAGAAAAATGTTGAATTTTGTCGTTGTTGCTGCTGCTATTTTATCTATTTCATGGCTGAACGGAATCACTGAGTTTTGTGTATTCCAAAAATTGTTTACGCTGCAATTTTGCCGAAGAATACGCTGAATAATCCGAAGTTAACGAGCCTCTTTCGAGATTTGCAAATAAAAAACTAACGGCAAATAAGACTTTTTGAGTTAGAATGTGTTCCTAAAAAGGTTTACGTTACAATTTCGCTACACAAAATATACTCATAGTTTTGACAGAGATTAGTGATTAATTAAATCTTAAGCATTTTTTAATAAATAATTTATACACATATATGCAAAACAGTTCTATGTTCATTTCGAATTTTTAATAAAATTGAGAACTGGAATCATGCTGATATTTCTACACGTGAGAGATGGGGAAGTAGGCAATTTGAAATAAATATAAAAAAAATAGCAAGAATTTTGCCACATTTGCTGACGTTCAACCTTTGGCACAAAATTCGATGGCCGCGGCAGCCGCTGCTGTTGCTGTTGGCGTCGTTGTTGCTGCTGCGGCGGCTGCTTAAAAGTGAGCCATGCATAATTTATGGCTTATAAGGCAAGGAGCTGGAGCCAAGGATATGTGACTGAATTTATCTAAGGTTTGCAGTCAACGCACAGTCTTACGGACATGAATTTTTTACATTTTCTTCTTCGCATTTTCTTTTATTTTCGTGTTTTTTTGGTTTTATTTTTTACATACACAAAACGAAGCTAGCTCTAAACGCTGTCGGGCTTATCAGCTGTCTTTTACTTTTCTTTATTTTTTCTCGCAAATGTGCTGCATGAATATTTATGCGAACGATATTGAACGCGCCACTATATATTTATATAAGTAAGCTTGTGTGTGTATGTGTGTGTATGTGTGTGTGTGTGTGTGTGTGTGTGTGTATATTGGCCACTTATAGCAGTTGTGTAGATGCTGCTTAAAAGTCGAACAGCATCTCTTTGTCACTGCTTTTGCCATTGTGGTTGTTGTTGTTGTTTTCTTGGCTGCTTACGCGGCGTATGCGCAACGTGGCAGGCGGCGTAACGCTGCTGGTAAGTTACTGCTATGGCTCACTGTGCGCTGTTCTTAATGGCTGACAAACACCCCATTCCAATCTGGCAGCCGCACATTTATTTGTCTATATGTTATTTATTTATAAACAGTCGCAGGCTTTGGCAGTTGACATTATTTTTTGCTGCTCCTGCCACGCCCAGCCGTAAAAGATAAAAGCCAAAATGACAACAACAACAACAACAGTAGCGCATTGAGACAGATAATAACAGTAAATCGAACTACACTTGAAGTAGTTCATGTATTACTTACTTTATGTCCAAGCATTGGATTCTTATCTTAATAGCTTTAATGTACTTTCAGAGAAATGGAAATGTACACTGAGAAAAAATATTCCATTTAAATATTATTTAACTAAGTAAAATGAAAAAATTAATAAAATAGGAGCAAAACCAAAGTAATTCATTTAACAAAAACTACATGCTAAAAATAATTGTAAAACATTACAAGGAAAGTAAAAACTTTGTTAGATAAAGTTATGAAGTAGCTGAATTTTTAAATTATCAACTTATGTGCAAAACGATTGAGTGCAAGTATACAAATGTTTTTAGATTAAATATTAACCCATTGAATAAACAAGTAGTATATTAAAAATTGAATTTAAACCATAGTCAAATTTCTACGTTTCAATAAGTTAAATGAAATAGCTAATTGTTTTTATTTATTCTCTCAGTGTACGAAATAGTTGTGTTCAATTTGGTCAGTTTGGTAACAGCTAAACTTTTTACCTAGTTTTATTCTGATCACACTTATTTCTACTAAATCTGCCAAGCACCTGCTCAACACTGCGTTGTTTATGTCTTGCATAAACTTTAAACTAACTTAAAACTTAACATGTTATTTGAATACTAAAATATAAACACAAACTTAAAACTAAAGTTTCCATATTTATTTTCACGCGAAAACACGAGAAAGCTTTTGGCTTTCAAGTGCTTCTTTCTGCTTCCCTTTTTTTGGTTAGGTGTTTAGCATATGATTATGGCTTTTTTGTGTTGGTGAATTATAAACTCATACCCGTATCAATGGAAGTTGCATATGTCTTGAATGCTTGTTGTTTTTGTACGTGCTGTAATAATCCGCTGATGAGCAGCAGCTGGCAAATCAGGAAGCTGCGTATGACTCCCATGTTGCCAACTTCGCCTCGCTCTCGGGCGAAAATGTTAAATTGTATTACGTTGTAATGTGGCCTAAGTGCGTGCTTGAATTATTCAATTATATTGTTGTTGTTTCACGTATGTTGTGGTTGTTGGTTTTGTCACAGAGATATTTTTTGTAATTATTTTAAATAGGTTTTTTTGGCAGTTAAAATGGGTGTCAAGAGTTTTTGCTAATTAGCGCTGAAAAGTAGACATCACTTTTTAGTTAACGTAAACTAGCGGGTTATTTTATGCATTAAGTGCCTTTATTTCATTTATTTCGTAAGGTATTTCAAGTATTTTTATTATATAAAATATATTATATAGTATCTAATTAATTTTTTATTTATTTAATTTGAATTCAAAAGGGTGTTTATGCCAATTTTTTTTCTATATTTGGCGAATTTAGTTTCTTTTGTTGTGCCATAAATAGCAAATTAGTAAAATTTATTAATAACATTATGAATATTTAATTTTGTGGTTTATAGCATTTGAACTTTGTAGTTATTATCCATATATAATTGATATATTTTAGGCATTATTTTGTGTTTATTTAAATAAGTGCTGGGCTTAGCATATTTGTAGTTTATTATAGTGCACCATTTTACCTTTGCAATTACTGACATGTAGTACGTATTTCATTCTATCTATTTGCATAATTTTATTTATAGCGCTTTTTGTTTGCAACAGCAAATTAAAATATCGCTCCATTGCTTGCTTACATTTTTGTTATATTTATAATATTTATGTTCTTTTTTCTTGTTGCATAAATTAAGCGTTTTAATTAAGCGGCAGCTCGTTTTTGTATTTATTTAATAGTTTTTTTTGAATATATTTTTATATATTTTTTTTGTACGTAAAGAATATAATCCGCGTATTGAAATGCTGCACGTGTGTGTGTTTACGTTTAATTGGCATTGTTTCAAGCCGTTTTGTGTACGCATAAAGAGTTATATTGTTTGTTGTGCGTAAATGTACTTTTTAAAATTTAATTGTTAATTATGACAACTTAATGCGCTTTATGGTCGTTAACAGACGCGTGTAAAGCTTAAAAGATGATTTCAAAGTGAAATACGAAACGCAGCCTCCAAAATAGTCAAGTGTCAATGGAAAGTGGTCAGGCCAGATTCAGCGTAGGGCGAACATTTGTGTCAAGTTCATGTGCTTCATGTAATTCAAGCCACAAGGCGGCAAATGCAAAACAAAAGCCAAAACAAATGCAGCTTGAATCAAAGTACAAAAATTTGATGCTTGTTTGCTAAGAGCAGCTGCTAAGAGAAACCAAAACAAAAAAATAACACGACGCGCAGAAGCGTCAAAAAGCAAAACAGACAAAAAATATACGTGTAGCACTAGGAAAAAAACAGAGCTGTAAAAGCTTCCGCCTGCCTAAAACAAAATTTTGGCCTAAACTTGGCGCCAATGGGACGCCAGGCACAACATAAACACACACAAGTACAACCACATTAAAGTTGAAAATAAAATAATATATTTTTAATATTTATATTATTTTACTTTAATTTTTTTAAATATTTTTTTAAGTGAAGAACTTTTTTATACATTTATTTTTGTTTGTTTTTTTTTTTTTAGTTTACTTAGGTTTCGCTTTTTATATGCCCAAATTTATTTGCCGCCTTGGGCTGCGCTCCTTTTTTGGTTCGTTTCGGTTCGTCCTGTGCACACACACGTCCGTTTAAAATCAAAGTTCGTTGCCAACTGAGTTTTGAGCGCAATGCGGCGTATCTTAAAAATATGAAACGTCTGCCAGCAGCATCCACAAAAGCAGAAACAAACAGTTTTCGAGCGGTTTTTCCGAGCACTTTGGTAAAGCTTGCGCTCAGAAGCTGATAAGAATTAAAAGCGCTCAAGAACTCTGGCTCAATGTAGGAGAGTGACTGTGTGAGTGAGTGTGCGCCTGATTGAGTGAGTGTATTTGCTATTTGAGTATACTCGATGGCTTCAGGACATTATTTAGCTGTGTGTTTATCAGGAGGTATCAATGCTTATACGACTTTTCGCTGCCTAATCAGCTGCTATTTGTCAACAGACAAACAATTGTGAAAACCTTAATGAGCCACAATCATAATAATTAATATTAAGTGTTGTGTATTGCTTTAATACCCCGTAAGCATTTAAAATAGGTTGCAAATTTATGCAACAGGCTGTGGAAGGCATCTGTGAGCTCAGAGAGCATATATATATATATATATATATATATATATATATATATATATATATATATATATATTTAATTTTGTCACGTTAAATAATTATGACTAATCTGTCTGTCCATCTGATAGACTTGTCGAGCTCAGATTCTTTTAGAATTGAAGGCATTCAATTCGGTATGCTCATATATTATATGCAGAAAATGCTTATTTTAAATGATCGATAACTCCTTCCTTCTCGCGCTCTACTCAAAATTAAAAAGAAACACACTTTTTTTTAGCGCGCAAACTAAATTAAGTGTTTTGTCGGTTGATAAAAAGGAAAAACATGAAAGAAGTAGAAATACAGAACATAATACAGAACTTACACGCTTGATTTGATTCTCATGTATAGATTATCTCCTCAACGGCAGCACTATTAAATTATTTATAACTGCTGTTCAACTAGCATGAGACGCATTAAATGCAAGTGCCGCATTGATAAGAACGCCTCATGACGCAGACAAGCGATGGACCAGCAATTGCGAACAATGCGGGAAATACCCAAAGCATTTAGTACATATTCGATAAATATGTAATTAGTATATACGTAATTTATCAGCATTTTTTGACGATATGGGTCAAGTTTGAACCGTTTCTAGTTTGCGGCGCATTGCAAATCTTAAGAATTGTTCAGCGTTTCCTCTCCCTCTGCCTAAATTCATTGTAATTGTTAATTTTTAAGTCGCAATTGTTAAATGCGCGATAAGTCAATGGCTTTATAGAATTGTCTGTGCTATATCAGCAAAAAATAAAATTGTATGTGACCTAAGTACTTCCTTTTGCATAACTTACAGACTGTATTTCAATTGAAAAATGCGATTAGATTGATGTGTTTGTTGCATTTTTGTTTTGATTGGGAGCTGATTTGAATAATAAACGCTAGTTGATAGCAGGAATAGTTTTATTTTCTTATGGGCAATAGAAATTCTATTTCTGGGTAACTTTTGTGAATGTACATTTTAAATTTAATACTCTATAGCAATACTTTATATTCATATGACAATAATTCTGTTTTTTATAAATATTCTTTCGAGTTTTGTAAGTTCATTTAATAAATCAATAAATGTTGATGGTGTTTGTTATCAAAACAATGTGGGTGGTTAAAGCTTTTATTTTGCGCGGCATATATTTTATATATAAAAAAAATTAAATTAGTGAAACGAAAAGCTTTTAGCTGGTAGTTAAGAATATGCAATTTAATTGAAAAATGTATTTATTTAGAGAAGGAAATTTAAGTAAATAAATTTAATAAACAATTTAAGAAACATTTTTTAAAATTTTATTTATTTTTACATTAATATTTTTTTATTAATAAATATATTTAAATAGATGACTTGTCCAAATCATAATAAAAATCTTTAATTCTTTTAATATTTTAAACATAAGCATAATATACACCAAATTAAAAACAAAATTATATTAAAAGCGTAGTTTAGCAATCAGAAGAAAAAAAAGATAAAAAAGAAAATTCTAAAATGAAAAATATTGTTCATTTGTAAGAAGTTGTTTTTTAAAAATATTATCTACTTCCAATTATTTATAAATTTGTGCCCTGCATTTTTTCATAAACAATGATGTCAACAACATCAAGCTGCACCCCATGCATTTATGTTTATATAAATATTATCAGTCTCGACTTAAGCTACAATCAAACAAGTTAAGCTTTTGCCCGCTGCTCTACTCTCGCTTTAATCTGTTTAGAACGGTGTACTTTAAACATGTTGCAATGGCTTAGTTAGATTGCAGTTGAGTTGTTTTAAACGTTCGCCAAATAAGACTCAACTCGTGCTTAGCTGTTGTTTTGCTGCATATTTGCTAAGCTCTTACTCTCGCTTACAGCAGAAACGGCTCAGGGTTGTTGTTTATGGCCAACGTTTTTGTTATAGTTTACTGTGTTGAATTTGGCGAACAGTTAAAGCCATAAGCTATGTGAAATTTGTTTACAGTTAACATTGCATTTTTTATAAATTTGTTAAATATATTCTATTTTAGTAGAAATTGTTAAAAGTGAAAACAATTTTTAGCAGCATAAATAAATCTAAAATCGTTGGTTAAAAAAAATATTAAGTAATTTAGAATAATGGTAATAATAATGTATTTTTTTTTATAATTTCAATTTTTAATTGTACTTAATTTGTTTGAATTAAATGTTGCTTTCGTTAAAGTCTATCTAATATTTCAACGCGCACTGTACAGCAACCATTTTTAGTGTCATCCCTAAGAGTAGGCAACATTAAATTTAAATTGTTGCCAAATGAAGCACAAATAAACTAGTTGCTGTAAATTAAATATACGGAGCTAATGAAATGACTCTTTATATACTAAATATTTGCATCTGTATATATCTGCCGAAAAATTGAATGAATACAAATTTAGTTGAGCCAATTTGAGTGCCTCCTAACATGACACTAAATAAACAGCCAGTTGTTACTTACTCAACAACGAAGCCAAACAAATAGCAAAACACCAAAAACCAATACACAAGCAAACATACAAAGCAGCACACACATACACAGCAACTAAGTAAATGGTTAGTTCTGTGACATTTTCTAAATTGAAAAACTACAAAATGACTGACAATAGATTAGAGTGTAAGAAGAAGCTTGCGGGAGGGGTCGACCTGGAGGGTAAGGCTGTTTGAAGTTGGCTAAAATAAAAC
Organism: Drosophila nigromelanica; assembly: GCA_004149465.1. Classification (NCBI taxonomy): domain Eukaryota; kingdom Metazoa; phylum Arthropoda; class Insecta; order Diptera; family Drosophilidae; genus Drosophila; species Drosophila nigromelanica. The sequence continues at coordinate 21,073 of SCDS01000839.1, forward strand.
TGTGAGCCAGACAACAGCTGTGTCCAAAGCGCCCAAATACTTCATGTACCTCGACTTTGTGCCTGGCTTCCATAAAAAAAACTATCCGACAACAAAAGTTTGGACAACAAAAGGCTCTGCAGAAAGTGTGTTGAAGTCGTATAAAACTCATTTGGCTAAGGGTTCTGAGGGGTGGGCGGACTACGCCATAATCGAAGCGATAGCTAAATTTAGACAATCAATATTTAAAAAATATAGTATATATACAAATTTATATCCATTAATTGATATAGTTGCGTTTACGACTCACCTGTGAATTTACATTGCTCGAGCAGCTCATCGCTGTGATCCTTGCAGTCAGAGTCGCCATCGCAAACATATCTAATGGGTATGCACTCGTTGCTATGTTTGCAGTGAAATTGCTTCTCCTCGCAATAATGCGGCAACGAATGAGCTGTAAAAAAATAATAAAAAAAATATAACAACATGTATGACAAATCAAATGCACATTAATTAATTAAGTTACGATTTTGGCGGTTGAAGCGGCCGGAGAAGGGCTAAATAAAATTCATAACTAACATTTAAGTTGAAAACTTTTGGCTCGTTAACAGCACGCGAGTCGCACAAAGTCGCATTAAAATTTGGTACCCAGCGTTGACAAGCTTTAAGACCTTTTTAAGGCCAGGGCCAAAAGCTGGCAATAAACAAAAACTTGTAAATAATAAAGTGTAGGAGAGCGCGTGTGTGTTCTAGAGGGTAAACCGCAAAATATGCTCCTATAAACAAAAGGGCACAAATTTTTGAAATTAATAAGCACAAATACAAACTGGCTTAGAGGCTGCCGCAGGGAATGTGCGTGTGTGTGTGTGTCTGCGTGTTTGTGTTTGTGGGACTCATCAATCGTTTATGGCATTTGCCAAGTGAGCTTAGTGACAAACTCACTTGTAAACAAAATGACGGCAAGCGCATTTCCGCTTAGCCATAAAATAGCTGAAGATTGAAAGGATTATGGCAAAAGTTTAAGGTGTATTTGCGCGCGCGTGTGTCTGTGTGTTTGTTTGTTCCTATGTGTGTTTGTGTATGTAACATACCAATGTAACAGCTGCTAATATGCTGTGATTAGGCCGAAAGTGTTGCCATGTGCCATTTGACATTTAATTGTGCGCATTTAACTCAAACTGACAATTGCTTAGGCAGCACTCAAGATACGCACGAGTTCAACACACACACACTCACACACACACACAATTAATTATTATTGCAGACATGCCAAGCATTGCTCCTCACACACACACACATACACAACAAGGCACTTCATTATCGTGAGAAATTCTGGGTATGCTCTAAGGAATACATTGTATTTGCATTTCTTAATGTTTTATTGTTGCTTGCATTTTTTGCACAGTTTAAACACACAACTGGAGAGCAAAATATTATTTTTTACAATATGCTTAAAAATATATCAATTTAATTTGAAGAATAAGTAGCTAAAATATCTCCAAAGAAAGTTTTGCTGCTGGTGCTTTAAATTTGTGAAAATAAACGGGGAAAACGGGGAATAAATAAATTGTATGTAGGAAAAACTTGTTTGTTTTTGTGCTCACTTTCGTCTTAAATTAAATCAGTCCGTTGCAATTTCGGCTTCATTTTCGGTTGTGCTTTCAATCATCAATCAATCAATCAATCATATAGCTAAGTATATACAAACACATAAATTTTGCATAACTTTTTATTCATCTACACGTTTCGTTTATGCACACAAAGTTGCGTTAGAAGCTTCTCAATTATTAAAAAGACGCGCACATAAAAAAGGAATTTATAAAATGTTGGTTTTATTTTTAATATACATATATATTTTTTTTTGCATAGCAAATGGGTTTTAATATGACATGAAAAGAGTTTTTGTTCTTTTTATTAGACGAATTGGAATTTATGCGCAAGTGTTGCATTTATTGTTGATCCCCTCTCTTTCTCTCTCTCAATTTTTCTCGCTCTCTCTGGCTGTTCTTCTCTTTCTTTGTATGTCACGCAATTTGCATTTTAAGTGAGTCGTTTAGATGCTTAATTGAAATTGCGCTACAAAATCGAGATAAATATTTTGAATATACAAATTTGTGTCACATTAGAACTGAAATGCTGTATTTATAGCTTCACAACATGGGATTAATGTAGTTGTTTGTAAGTACTCTATGTAGCAAAAAAGGTTAAAGGTTAGATGACAGCAAAATGTTGCAATTTTTGGATTCAGAAGCAACACAATATGTGCTTCAGTTTATAAATTAATTAAATAAGTAAAAACAATTTGCAATAAATGCAAACAATAAATTTCTTAAAATATTTAAATTGTCTTGAGGCAACATTCGATTTGATGTAAGTGATTTTTCTATGAAATTGAATTTGTATTTATTTTACAAAACAAATAAAAAAAAACAATTGATTTAAAAAGTTACATTTGCTTAATGAAAATATGTGTTTATTAAACTTAGAAATAATAATTGAATTTGGTTTATAAAAGTACTTTGGTTAATATAGTTAGGCTTCGGTTTAAAAATATAGAAAATATATCTTTATTGATTAAACAATTGCATCAAAAAGCTAATGGCATATAAAATCCAGAAATCTAAGTCTTGTATAATGTTTACAAAAATTGACTGACTCACTATTACAAATAAGGTTTCAGCAACTTGTTTTTAAAGAAAACTAAACGAATAAATGAAGATTGATGGGAACAGATTGAAAATATAGACTTAATTGACAGTTTCCAGGCCTTGAAATTAAAATAGTTTTCATTTAACGTTCGAATGTCTTTGCTCTACCTTTACATATTTCAGAGGAATAAATTAAATTACTTTCGGGAAATAATTTAAAGCAACTTACAGAAAACCCCAAAAAAGAAGAAGAGCCAGGGACTGAAGCAATTTGATTGACAGAATTTCTGATGCCTTGCATCAGATTGAGGCGCCAATTAAATGCGTGTTGCCAGGTTCATTGAACAGTTTTGCCGCTTGCCAAACAAAGCCCAGAAATCAATCATTGGTCTTCCATCCCTCGGCCCACACGCTGTGGGCAACGATTCTCATGAAAATTCGCACCATTAATTCAATCAGTGGAGTTCGGAATGGGTGGGGTGGGCGTGGCCAGTAACTTGGCAAGATAAAGGGCGTAATAATAAACAGAAATCAACGCAAAAGTCAATCAATGGTCAAATCAATAAAACTGCTTTATTAATGGATAACAACTGGCAAATTCATAGAGACTAAAAGCCAAGTTCAAATAATTATCAGAACAAATTTGAACAATTACGTGCTGATATTACGTACGATATCGATAGATAAAAATAAGGAACTTTGTACCAATCACCAGTTAACAAATAATATAACCTGCCATTAAATATTTAACAATTTAGTTTTTTGGTTTTTTATTTTTATACTCGTTCAGGATATAATAAGTAAGAACGTTGCTGTCGGGTGTAACCGGCAGGGCAATACTCGTTCACAGTGTAATAAAACATACAGCCAGCCATTATTTGTGTAATGCAGAATTAATTTCCAATTTATTATGACAAATACAATCCATTTAAAACATAAATTTGCAATTCTAAATTTTGAAAATAACATTTTTTTCGGATATCAGGCGAGAGCAAGCTTTTTTTCCTACAAATTTTATTTTCAAAAATTCATATATTTTAAATGTAATGGATCTAAATGAAAAATCATGATCAAAATGCCTTCAAACATGAAAATCGGTTCAGTTTTGGCAAAGTTATGGAAGTTTAAAGTATGGGAGCTATGAATCCGAGAGCTTTGCTTGTTAAAATTTTTGTCAATTTTGGCATAACTTTTGCGAAAAAATTTGACCCTCTCAGAATAGGGTTTAATGTTGATTTTTATACTAATTATGACTAACACAATCGATTAAAAAAAAAATTTTCACAATTATAAATTTTGAAAAAAAATTTTTTTTGAAAATTAATAAGGGGGTAGGGGGTACATGATATTTTCACAAAAAAATGAAAAAAATGTTATTTTCAAAAATGCATATATTTTAAATGCAGAACTAATCTAGATGACTAAACATGACCAAAATCAAACGTGAAATCCGTTCAGTTTTGACAAAGTTAGGGAAGTTTAAAGTATGGGAGCTATGGATCCGAGAACTTTACTTGTCAAAATTTTTGCCAATGGCATGATTTTTGACACAAAATTTGATACCCTCAGAATCGGGTTTAATGTTGATTTTTATACTAATTACGGACGGACGGCCGGACAGCACGACGGACATTGCACAAAACCAATATACTCTTTCACTTCGTGAACGAGTATAAAAAGAGTATATTGTGTTTGAGCTATGTCCGTAATGCTGTTTGTCCATCTCTCCGGATGAACACTTTTTTTTTGGCGCTATTGTATATAGAGACTTAAAAGTTGCGATATATACTTGTAGTTAGCTGCTTTAAACAAAATGGTAAGATTTTTGTGCCATTTAAAAAAAGAAAATTATCAAAAATAACGAGTATAACGGACTCCGTTATCGTTAAATCGGTAACGCCCGACTGCAACTTTCTTACTTGTTTACGTCTGGCAACACTGTTGTTGATAACACTATAAATGCTATCAAAATAGAATATAATGATAACTAGCATTATAAGCTGTTATTTCAAGGTTTTCATTATCTACTTATTTTGTTAGAAAATTAATCTATGATCTTATTATCTCATTACCTGAATACATAAAGCTTTTTGTTGGTACTGTGTTGATAGAATGCTAGTAAAGTTTTTAAATATACAAGAAAAGAAAATATGCATACAAAAATGAGTAATTGCATACAAAAATGAGTAATTACAAAAATGAGTTTTTAAATATACAAGAAAAGACAATATGCATACAAAAATGAGTAATTCCCATATATTTGCATGCAGGGAAAAAATATCCAGAGTGAGATTTCAAATTTCCGATTAAAAGACCCACAGGTTTCGCTGAGAGTTCTGAGGTCTTCAAACTGTGGCGTCACAATATCGGACGCTTGAGTAAGGTAAACAATTAAAGTAAAGTGGGCAAATAACGCAATGTAAACTGAGCACAAACCGATATTGTGATGTCACACTCTCTTAAATTTCGTTATATAGCGTTTCAGCGCTCTCTCAATCGTGCCCTCACGGTATCAAAAAGCCATATGATCAAACGGCGAAGTCGTTGTTAGCCATTTTACGCTCTTTAAGTTGCAAGAGTGCAAGCTTTTTTTTTTGTGTTAGTTCTCTTTTTTGCAAAAGTCAAGCTTAGTTCTGATGTTGGCAAAAGCTAGACTTTACTTTTAATGTTGGTTAAGTTAAAATCAATTTTGTCTTTAGGGTATTTCTGCATTCGAATTTCTACATTTTTCAACATAATTTTTTTTTTGAACTTATTTTTGAAAAATTTTTTTTAACTTAAAATTGTTTACGATGAGCAGCTCTCATTTCTGTAACCAAATATAATTAAAATATTAACTATCGAATACAAAATAAATTGAAAATTTATGAAAAATATAAAAAAAATATCTTGTTAATTTGGGAATATACTGAATATTTAACATTTTAGAATTCTACATTTGTTAATACTTTGATATTTGCTGGGGTTTTTTACTGTGTTACTTAAGTTATTTAAAAAATACCAATGCAATTGCAATGTTTTACTTTCTGATTAATTGATCATATTTGCATATTTGAATAAAAATATTAAACTAATGATATTAATGTTATTTGAACAAGCCCCTTTGTAAGTTGTGTGTTATTTTTCGATAATGCGTGTGCAGATAAAACTGTGTCCAAAATTACGAGTTTTTATTTTTCCTGTTGTACATTTTTTCACTAAAAGAAGAGATTTTTACAAACTTGGTTTGTAACTTGACTAAATTAAAAATATGAGCGGTGTATTGGGCTTAATTTAAGAGAGTTTTTTATTTTTATATGTGAGTGTAATTGTGAATTTTTTTAGCGGAGTCTCTCGTAAAAAAATTTGTGCTGTATTGGGAAAAAGTGGCCTGATCGCGTTGACGTCATGCAATACAATAACAAATTAAAAAAACACAAAAATAACAAACATAACAATTAGCAATGAATCAGCAGTGGCATTCACAATATATCTTTTTCCTATTATAAATGAATGAATCAAATGCTTGTTTTCGATAAAAATCGATTATTTTATATTAACGTCACTTGCGTATTTGAATTGAATGTACTATTAGACTTTGTACATATGTTATATAGTGTCATGTTGTTGTTTTTTTGTAAACAAAGTTGTTAAGTCATGTACATGACTGAAAACACTTGCCAAAAATAAAATCACGCCACATTTTCACATTGTATTTTGTTTATCTGGTTTAATGTATATGTAATTTGTATGCGTAATTTTTCTGTGAAAAAATAGCATAAATTTAGATTTCTAATTAAGCAACAGTTTCGATTTTAATTTAAAAATACATTTTATACTTTTTCTCATTTAAATTGTGATAGCAATTGACCAATTATAATTTTCGGCATATCGAAGGTTCAGTTAAGATAAGACAGATTAGATTAATGTGATTTGTTGGTGATTGGTTGGTTATTGTTTATAGCAACAGCTAATCTGTGAGTAATATAATACGGTACACGCCCACTCTCTAATAATCGTTGATTTACTCAAACTTTCCGTTGAATATAGGCCCAAAACTGAATGCAACGTAAGAGTTAAAATAAATTAATAAATGAATAGTTAAATATATTTCACCCTTGTACGTTATATGAGTATCCAGTGTGGGTACTATCTGCATAGTCAATTAAATATTCGTAATTCATACAATTTATAAGTTGGTGTTGGGGCTAAAAATAATCTTAATTTCAATATTAAACGTTTAAGTGTGTAAAATTATAACTTGTCAATACTGACTTCTGATCAATAATATATGTTATATATGGAGTTAAAAATTTTTAATAGCGCTTGTTAATAGGTTCTGTCAATGCAACTACTAGTGTTTGGAAATATATCTATAATTATGAATGTTACCATATTGATAACTGTCCCCTTGTTGTTGAAATTCAAACAGATTTTTAGCGCAAAAGCTTTTTTTTTGGCTTGGTTAGACATACAAATAAATTAACTTTTTTAATAATACATTTATTTATAAAACTCTATCGATGCACATCGAAATATCATAAAAAAGATAAAATATAAAAATATATAAAAATTTCTGCTCTAACCGATACATTATTTATTACAATATTTATTATACTGATTTTATTATTCCTCAAATATAACCAAAAATAACATTTATAAATTATTCGGAACATTCTTATTATCGCGCCCGTTTCCAGCTTCCAGCTCTGTCTACTTAGTTGTACTGAACTCTCGCTTTTCTCTCCCATTCTCATAATTAATGCTAATAAGTCACAACATATCACAAGTTGCAGTTGAATTTCAAAAACTTTTGTTATGATGTTTTTAACATTGAAATCTTTGCCTTAAGATGATAGTTGTTGTAGTTGTAGTTGTAGTCGTTATTGTCAGTTATGAAAGAGACACTTGTTAAAAGATATGTTAGTTACGTGTAAGTGTGTGCACGAGTGCGTTTTAATGTGTGTGTTGTGTGTGTGAGTGTGAATAACTGTGGGCTGTTGTGCACAAACAATTGCAAGTTGTTGTTGTTACACTTTTTTGGCTTCATCATCTGAAAGTTGCTTTTAGGTTGTAACCAGTTTATGTGCTCATAATTATACATAACGTAAAATGCGTTTTGTAATTAAGCCAAACGGAAACGGGACAGGGTGCAGGGTGCAGGGTACAGTCGGCACTTTCCTGCTCGCGTCTGGTTCAGCTAAAATCAGTTGCCCACAGCACGTGCACATTTTTGAGCATAATTAGCCAAGTTAATTACAAAAGTCTGGACGAGGACGACAAGTTCTCGCTCCGGTTCTGCCTGCTCCTGCGGCTGTCACGACAGTTTTTATGATGCTCTCTCAGCTGCCGGCTCGAAACTTGTTTAATTTCGATTTTAAAATAAATCAACGCAGTCACAGGCTGCCCCGCCCCTTCGTGCCGCTCCCCGTCCCCTTGGCTAACTTGAGTGCAGTTTTTGGTTTTCGTTCTGAATCTGAATCTGACATTCATTAGGTTGCCCTGAAACGTGCCGAGAACTTCGATTGCGTTTGCGGTTGTCAATTTGAGAGATACCAAAATAGCTGTTGACAATTTTCATTTGGCAATTACTAGTTGGTCGACAGTTTCGGCAGATGCTGATTATGCTGCTTCTGCCGCTGCTATGGCTAAAAATGTTTGGCCAACTTATTGAACATCGAAGTAATGGCAAAATAACTTGCCTCCAGCTGTCGTTATGGCTAAAATAATTAACAGAAAGAAATAAGAAATATTTTGCAGGCAGTAAATAAAATACCCTTTAAAATAATAATCAAACTATATAAAAGAAAGAAAAATGGCAATATAGTAATAATATACTGATTTATTTTTGATAAGACAGCTGATAGACAAATATTTTTCCTACAGAAACTTATTTTTGGACCCATTTTACGCATCTGTAACTGTAAAATATATTACACCAATAATAAATTGTATAATAAATGGTAAACAAAATTGTAAGTGGGATATATTTACATCATTATTTAAATAAAATTACTAAATGTATCTATAAAAATAAAAATAAAATTTCCTATTGATAAGATTCAGCTAATTGGTTAATAGACTATTAAAGCATCTAAAGAATGCGTTTGTTGAGGATGTCTTGAAAAAAATCTAATCCATATTTTAGGTATACGTTTCCAGGGGAAAAATTAAAATATATAGACTCATCTTCGCAATGTCAGTTCAAATATTTAACACGTTTCAATGCAACATTAGAATACCCTTGACAAGGTGATGGCAATAATTAAGCTGACACTGTGACCTATTACCTGCTTCACAAACTGCCAATTGCCAGAAATGACACTTGGCCCTGGCTAAGATACACTTGGCCGTTTACCCTTTGGGCTAACTATCTTTAGATTTTAGTATTTGCTTTTATTTTAGCCAACTGTCAAAGTAACAGCGCAAATGCATTTCCATTGCAATGTAGCTTCTAAATTATAGATAAGGTTTTGACACACATTTAAATGAAATTCGAATCTTTGGGTATTACGAATTTCCGACTAATAGGCTTGTTGCCAAAGGCTTTAAGTTTTAACCTTTTGCACTATTGGTTTAAAGAAAAAATCCAATTTTGAAATCGTTTTTGTTTTGCGCTTCAAATTCGCTGCGCTTAAAACCATTTTCGTTTTTGAGGTGAGTTTTTGACAAGTTGAAGGTTGTTTTTTTGGTTTTGAGGTTATGCGAATATTAATAATGAAGGAAAGTCACACAAAACCGTGTTTATCTGTATTAAGGTTAAAATTTTAATTAGTATTAACGGTTTTGAATAGCAGCTGTTAGTTATTAATAGGGTTTCGCAGTTCATTGTGAAAAAATATTATTGTGTTAACTGAGTTGTTGAGTTAGCTTCAACTATATGAAATATAAAACTTGAAAAAATGTTTATGTTCGGGCTGCCATATTGCCAAGATATCTTCTTTAGATTCTTTCTTATACCTTATATATGTACGTGTACGTATCATATTATTGTTAAACAATTCAATATATTTCACAGCTTGTTTACGGTGTACTTGGTTCTGAGATTTCAGTTATTTAATATTATGCTTTACATACTTCTAGTCTCATTATTCTCGATTCTCTGCCTGCTGTTTTGCTTTATAAATATTTATTTTTCTAAACTGGTTCGTATTTTGTAGGCCTCGCTTAATTTCTATTTCAGTTCTCAACACGTGGAGTTCACGTCATCTCAATTTTCCCGCTTACTCACACCACTGTGCAGGCCGCAGCTAACAACTCCAAACAAAATAACAAAAAAAAGAAGACAAAGTAAGCACAAAAAGAAACAGAAACTTGTTGCTCTTTCTTCCATTTGGACATTTAAGATAAATACTCTTAATATTCAACATACACACGCTCTCTGGAGCCCAATGCCGGCCGGCAGCAGCCCAAGAAGAAGCACAGAGAGCCAGATATGCAGTTGGACGGCGACTTAGGAAAGCAAACGACAGAAAATATTTCGTGGAATGACGACAGAGTGCAGCGTCAGGCCACCGAATGCTTAATACCAAAAGCGAAGCACAAACAAACAGAAACTATTGGAAATTGAGGCCTGGCGGTGGCCTGCCTGATCAATTTTGCAATGGTAATGCGAAACTAAAAAGAAAAAACAACAAATATTGCCACGCCGCACGCAGACATCGCAGGCAGGCAAGTGGCCAAGCTAAAAACTGCGCTTAAAGAAAATACTGCAGGCAAAAAAATTTACAAAAATGTTTAGACTTAAGGCTGCACAGCTTCCACATTTAATAACTCTCATTGTTGAAAATTAACCGATATTGGCATTTTGATCATGGTTTCATTCGAAATATATGCATTATTTTTAAAACGATTTTTTTTAAATTTTATACTCTGAGTATTGTGCAATGTGTTATTCCCTATATCAATAGGTTGTAATGTTTCTGTATGGAACAGAGAGCGCAGCTCCGATCCCACAAGGTATATTTATATATTTCTCCTAGGTCGTCTGATAAACGCTGCGATCTCGAAAATTACAAAAATTAGAGACTTTAATTTTTCGATTCGAGATTCCTTTAATCCTTATGCAGAACAAGCTTATAATTATTTTTTTTCAATATCTTGCCCGGTTTCATTATTTAGCTTATTATATTTGTGTACAGCTCACGGTTATATAATATAACATAAAGTGAGAACTTTTTAAAGAATTTTTTGAGTTTAATAGTGGGTGCAGCCGCTGAGTAAGGTGCGTGTTTGTGTGTGACATCTCGACTAGAGCACTTTTTCTTGTTTATTATTAGGAAACACACTAATATTAACAGTTAAAATGCAGGTGTTGTCTAAAAATAGTTGCTAAGAAATCGAATGCGGGCGCTGTTTGCTCTACTCACATATATCCAACGGGGTGTTTATCTTGCCCGACACGTTCTGGAACATAAAGTGCATGCTCAGATTGAAGCCTTTGCCATTGAAGAAGGGCGATCCGAAGGAGTTGCCACTGTTCGCACTTATGCTGTTCGCCGCGGCGGGCGCAGAGCTTTTTAGCTTAACCGTTTGCGGTCCCAACGTGGTTGTCTTCATCAGCAGCTTTTCTAGAAGCGTCACTCCGCTTAAGTTGGCGATAAATAAAATGGGGCTGGAGGCCGGTGCAGTCACCTGTTCTGCATTAACATCGGCGGCGAATTTACTAAATTTACAATACGTTAACATGAACCCGATGGAGGTCAGCTGGAAGAAGTGGGTGAAACTAAAGCTGATCAGCTGCTGCACGCGGCTTTGATATGTTATGCTGCTGCTGAAGAAGGCGCTTATTTTAGGCGGTGTTTCCAGAACGTTGTTGTTATTGTTGTTGTTGTTGGTTTCAATTGTTGTTGTTGCTGCTGCTGTTGTGTTAGTTGCTGCTTTATTTGAGTTGCTACTGCAATCGGTTAGCGGTGTACCCATTTTAAGTTTAAACTTGATGATTAAATTTTTGATTTGCTATAAATTGTACACTGTAAAGGAATAAAAATTTACTTTTAAATATAATAATTTTATTTTTTTTTATATTTTAAAACACTTTTACACGAAATTTTTCTGTTGTTTGTATCGTTTTAACTATTAAATAATAGCGCGACGTCAAAATCAGCCTCAGCTGTTTTGAAGCAAGAGAAAAACTGTCAACCTTGCCAAAAATAAAAAAATAAGAAACTGAAAAAAGACTGTTGCCAAAAATTATCATACGAAGAGTGAAACCCCCATGAAATATTTCGGCGATTGTATAAAAGAAGACTAACCAAAATGAAGAGAGTAAATAAGCAAGACAAACATGCGGAACAGGTAAGAAAGATAAAATAAAAAATATCATACGATGCTGCAGAAAGTCGAAATAAAGACACGCAAGAATTCAAAAGCAGAGTATGCTGTACTAAAAGAAACCCTTTAAAATGCTTAGTAAAAAAATTAATGTAAAATTTTTAAGAATTGGAAGTTTATATAAAATAAAAGCACTAATTATTTTGTTTTTTGTGCATTTTCGATTTTGCTAATTTGAGGTTAGCGCATTTAGCTCTTTTAAATGTAGGGTATAATGAAAAACACTTTTCCTATACATAGATGGTGCAAAATGTAAGGGCGTCAACTTGTGTAAAACGTCATGCAGGTTTTTACAAAGTAAGCCCCAAACATGAAACTTTCGGTTTGTCACGCTTATTGGCTTATGGTATGAAAAACAACCCTATAAAGAAGAATCACAAATACTTTTTTTATCTACAAAAACCGTTATAAAATCGGTAAGTGCTTGCAATGCCGCTACCGCCTTTGCAGTTAAGTGTCTTTTATTTGGTATTGCTTAACTTCTATACTGAACTGAAAATTATTGTTCTAATTATATATGCTGAGATTGGCACAACAAATACACTTTTTTTATTTGTTATTTTTTTATTTTTTTTGGCAAAGTCAGCAAAAATGTGAAAATGCGGCCTCGAACTACACGTGTTCCGTATGTTTCAATCGGATATGCCGTATACTTATTTGATAGCATAGAGCATGAAAGATTCGTGATCAGTTAAATAATTTCAGGCGCTTGCAATTAACACCTGTTATTTTATTTTTTAATTTTTTATGTATGGATATAGGCATTTTCTACCTCTTTTTATTTTGTTTCAGTTACAAAAATGTTGTAATTTGCGTTAAGCTGTTGTTTTTTTTTTTTGGTTTCGGCAAAGTTTTGTCCCGCTTTTCTTTTGTAAACCAGCGGCTTGTTACGGTCTCGTAATAATGCAAATAACAGCAACACGACTGTGCCCAACCCGACCAACGACCGTTAACGACTGGTCTTGCCGTCGATAAATACGATCGGGCAGTGCCGTGGAGCCCACGATTGTACGTTTGAGAGAGCTGTACATGTACCACCATATTAACTAACGAACGAACGAACAGAGCATATTGGGTTTGTGCAATGTGCGAATGCTAGCTACAAACTTGAAACTTAAAATAGATACACGTGTTAACTCGCGTTAGATAAAAATAAAAATACATCTCCCTCAGTTTTAAAGATTTCATCATACCAAAAACTTTGTCCCAGTTTCAAGATTGTGTAGCAAACTTACTTTTTTATTTTTGTAGAGTGGTGAGTGGTATATATATATATATTTATATATTTAATAATTTTCAAATTAGTATTAATATTATTATTATTATTATTATTATTATTATTATTATTATTATTATTATTATTATTATTATTATTATTATTATAAAAAATTATTATTATTTTGGCTACATAGTTTAGAACGAGTATTGCGCCGTCGGTTAGGACCCGATTGCAACGTACTCACTTGTTGATTTTGAGAGAATTCTGTACTCTTAAAATTGTGTCGTCACAATATTGAAATTTTTTGTGCGTATAAAAATAACAAAAATTTCGCTCTTAAAGTGGTATAACGACTAAAGTAGGCAAAATATCTTAATAAAGCAATCAAATTTGTCCAGATAGATCCAATATGAATAATCTAATAAAAAATCAACTTTTTTGTTTTTAAAGATATTTTGATCTTATTGAAAACTCAAAATTTAACGTGTGCTATTTTCAAACTCTCTTAAATAGCGCTCTTCAGGTTCAGCGCCGAATATCGGAACGGTAAAACGTGAGAAATAAGAGAGTGTGTAAATGCCATAGTGGAAGAGAAATCGTGCTGAACAAGTTTTTCAAAGATAGTTTAGAGAGCAAAATGAACGTATTTTTTTTTTAAACACACACGCCGCGCAATATTGTGAAGTTACAATTCAACATCTGTAGTTCAATCGTGGTAAGCAATCTTTGATCTCTTAAGATCGCCGTTTTGGAGGTGTGTACTTGAACTGTTGGGTTCCGACAATTTCCGTTGGCAACCAATTTTTTTGTTACGTTGTATGTTTAAATTGGTTCTTGGCATAGGTCACAGCCATGACATGCATATGTTAATTAAATGGGCAATCAAAAATATAAATACACAATAGACATTTATCGAAAATTGCTGTATAAACTGTAACTGTAAACAGTCACTTAGGTTTTACATTGAAAACATTTTTGTCGATCTAAACTAATATTTCCTGTTTAAGAGACAAAACAATATTAAGAATGGAACCTAGGAATCCCATTAAAAATGTAAAAATTGAAATTATTGTAGTTATTAGTAAGAAATTAAATTTAAGAAGATTAATGAAAAGCAACAATAACAAAATATTATTTTTCTCGAAAATATTTTAGTTTTTGAATGCAACATTAAAAATAACTAAAAACCTTTCTCGTTTTTTAAGAAAACCTTGAGCTTGTAAGTATATCCGCAGTTGTATCAAAAATCAACATAATGAAAACATTCACATAGGAAAATTTCCATCTAACCTATAGTCTTTTGGCGCATTTCAATGATATACTTTATGTCTAGCATGCATGACTAGCTTCTTTTCCGAATTTGCATATCGTATAAATTTTCGCTTATTTTTTATACCCTGAGCGCATTCAAAATGGGTAAAAGGGGTATAATGGTTTTGTGCAAATGTATGTAATAGGCAAAAGGAAGCATCTCCGATCAAATAAAGAATATATATTTTTGATCAAGACGACGATCTGTAACGCAACGATGTTGGAATCTACAAAGCTAGAGATCATAACTTTTTGACTTTAGATTCTCCTAATCATTACTCAGAATAGGTTTATCAGTTTTTTTCCATATCTTTAGCTTACTTACCATACCTCGGAGACAATAAGAGCTAAAGGCGTGAAATTTAGAGTGTTATAGTCGTATAAGCCAGACGCAGATTTTAAATATTTCGGATGCCCCCCTTTTAATTGTTCCAAAAATTAAAAAAAAAACTGAAAACCCGTAAATCAGATATTACAGACATGCGCCTTAGTTTGTACATTCATTTCAATATTCTTATTAAGTCCTGAAAATTTCAAAATAATCATACTTTTAGTTTAGAAGTAAATCAAGAATTTAGTTTCTATAGTGGGAGCCAAGTGCAGTTCGACTAAAATGTAAAATGTGTGTATGTGTGTGTCTAAACTTGTGTGTAGGGTAAGGTATCTTCTAGCCGGGCAGTTCCAACTAGCGCCTTCTCATTGGTTTTTGTTTTTTTAAATTTTTTTTTAACATATTTACAAATTCGAAAAAGTGTCTAGGAACATGAACCAATTGCGTGCTTTTACGTGTTGAAAACTTTGATTGATTTCTATTGATTTCAAACAGTCTGTATGTGTTGGGTATTGTTAAATACGAATAAGAGGCTAATGTACTGCGTAATAATTACTCATATAATTAGAAAAATATAATTCATTGTTATCACTATTATAATATGATAAGAAGAGGTGTCAGTCTGTTCAGTCTGTCTGTTAAAATAGTTTTAGTTATTCAACCTTATTAGCAGCTCCTTGGAACATTTTTTGCAATTTGAATATGTTTTCGAAGAGATGTCGAAGAGAACTGGACAATACTGACTAAAACTGAAGACTGCTAGTTAAGTTTAGCTAGAATAATGTCAGTTTATTCCGAGCATCCAGATGAGAACCTGTGAGTGAATTGGTTGGTAGTTAAACAATTTTATTGATAGTTAAACAATTTGGATGCTACACATATGTATATCTGCATTTATTTAATCATCTTAAACATATGTACACTTAACAATAGTATATAATAATATTGATAATAATCATAATAATAAACGATCCATACTTTAAACAGAAATAAAGTTCAAACTCTTTTTTGTCTGCTAATTATTAAGTTATTATAATAATTTCATAGTTTTTTTTTTTAAATTAGGTAATGCACACTTACAGCTATATACAGTTTGGAACTATGTGAATTATCTTTAGAGTTGGTTTTAGTGAGTTTTAGTTTTAGTTTAGCTTTAAGTTAGAACTTTGCGACGTATTTTGTACAGCATCCTTTAAGGATTCTTTTCTTCTTTTCTTCTCTTAAATCTTCAAGATTACCCGCTGTTAAAATAATGCTAAAATAATTTACACATACGAGTAGCTCAGTCTTTAGGCGTGTCTGCTGCCGGCTTTTATTTGTTGCTTCCAGTATACTTAGGACAGTTACAAAAAGCTAAAAGCTCTAATACGACGATATGCCTATGACGGGTGAGTACTAAGAGTGAAGTGGGGGAAAAAAATAAAAAAAAATTAATAATTAGAGTATGTTTCGGCTTGGTTACGGGATAGTTTGTGTTACCTCGTCATCCATGACGCTGGTGTGATCATAGATGCGAGAGGGTAGATTCTTGCGTAGGCTGAAATGATCCTCAGTTGTTGTCTTGCGATAAATGGGATTCTCAAAATTCATAGAATTGATGCGTCGCTTGCTGCAGTAGCGATAGCCAATGAGCAGGAGCTACAAAATAAAAAATATAACATATAAAAAAATGTTTTTAGAAAGCAGTTTCTAAAAATCATGGAATTTCCCAAAAATAAGTTTTTGTTGCAGGTTTATCATGCTATTCCTATATATTTTTTTAGCTGCTCTTAAAAATTTCTATTTCTATATAGATATTTGTAGCTCAAAAAAAAAAACAGAAAACATAAGTACCTTTTTAATTCTGAAAAAATTATAATCCAAGAAAAAAACTGCAAATTTGAGAAATCAGACAGGTTTGCAATATTTAATATATATTTGCAGCCTTCCATTTCATCTAAACTCCCAATAAAAAATTTTCAAAATTTGTAATCCATGAAAAAACTGAAAATTTGAGAAATCAGACAGTTTTGAATATTTGATATATAATGCGGTTTTTCATTTCAAACTTTCATCCTATCCTCAGGAATTTATTTTCTAACGAGCCGATTTTTCTTAACTTAACTTGACAAATTTGAATGTTGTTCGTACAAGATTTTGCTGCCATTCCCAAATCTTGGGCTAACGAACCTTAAGAATTTCCGTACTTACCACCGATAGGAGCACAGCACAACCACTCAGACTGGCAATCACCACGAGCGCTATGAAGCCCGAGTCCGGTTGCGGGCTGTTCGCCGTGGTTTGATCGATGTGTGTTTGGTTCTTTATGGGACGCCGTTCGGCAACTGTGAATTGAAGTATAAGCGCGGGGAATTAGGTAGAATTCATGTAAATCACATAGAAATAGAGAAGACAGAATACAGAGTGCGACAAACATAAAAATACACACAACACACACACATTACAATAAAAGGCGCCAAATGAAATGAGAAAACGAAAGAAGAAAGCAAGAAAATGAAAATAAAAATTGTGTAATATACGAGCTAAGGCCCACGCTTTCTGGGCCATTTGGGCGATACGCGAGTTTTTCTCCTCAAAGCAGCCCTCACAGCCCACTGCAAAAGAATTTTCAATCAAATCGTTCAAAGTGCGCATTTAGGCGCAAATAAACACTTAAACGCGCTCGCGCCTTTGATGGCTAAACTTTTATGTCAGCCGGGGATGAAGATCTGAATGAAAGTGGAATTGCGGGGCTGCAGAGGATAACTCCAGTGATACGGCGGCCAACTTAAATGGCGAAGGATGCGTAATGACATCGTTAACGCGCGCGCCGTTTAATGGATTCGGCTTCTGATATGGACTCGAATACTCAGATTCAAGTTGAGTTTTCTTTAGCATTTTTTTTTGCAACTGATTCGCTTAGGGAGAAAATCTTAAATCAAGTCAAACAGCAGAAGCTATCAACATTATCTGGAAGTTCACTTTAAACGGGAACAATCAACAGCAACCAGTCAACAGGGCACAAATATTAACCTCACACTTTGCGGCTGGGATGGTTTGAATGGTGGTTTGGATTTGTGGCTTGTCTCTGATATCAGTTGCAATGTTCGCCCATTTGTGCTGCCTACTTGCGGTTGGCCGTGTTGCAAGTGGCTCTCGTTGGCGTTTATGAAACTGTCAAGTCTGGCCGGAGCTGAGGTTGTCTTTTGATGATGATTAATGTGAGCCATGACAAAGCAAATGTTATGCCAGGGCGGCAAATGAAGTGCTTGGCTGGAAAATGCCAAATACCCAATGCAACCCAGACACTCAACACCCATCCGCACAGCGCCACATCACACCCAAAGGAAATGCGGCGCAGAGCTGTCGAGTGCATTGGCTAAAAATGCCATGTGATTAATTTTGTTTGCTTTAAGTCTCAGCCTTAAATTCTAACTAATGGTAGATACAATGCAGCATGGGAAGAGCCAGGAGTAGAGTAAAGGACTTAAATAACAGCTGCTGTGCAATGGGTGGACATTGACTGGTGTAAACGGCTTAAAAATAGCTAACACATATAGAAAATACTGAAAAAATTCATTTAATCTGCGACGTTTAATATTTATATTCATATTCATATTCATATTCATATTCATATTCATATTCATATTCATATTCATATTCATATTCATATTCATATTCA
>SCDS01000840.1:0-21106 GCA_004149465.1 Drosophila nigromelanica
GTTTTGCATTTAAAATATATGCATTTTTGAAAATAACATTTTTTTTATTTTTTTGTGAAAATATCATGTACCTTCCCCCCTTATCATTTTCGAAAAAAAAATTTTTTCAAAATTTATAATTGCGATTTTTTGCTTTTAATCGATTGTGTTACTCACAATTAGTATAAAAATCAACATTATTCCCGATTATGAAGGGTTCAAATTTTTTGTCAAAAATCATGCCAAAATTGGCCAAAATTTTGACAAGTAAAGCTCTCGGATCCATAACTTCCACAACTTTGTCAAAACTGAACCGATTTTCATGTTTGATAGCATTTTGGTCATGTTTTGTTATCTAGAATTTTTGGAAAAAAGCATGTACCTTGGTGTCATATCTGAAAAAAATATTTTTCTTTTAATTTAGAATTGCGAATTTATCTTTTTAATGAATTGTATTTTTCATAATTATTTAGAGACTAATTCTGCATTGTACAAATACTGCCTGGCTGTATGTTTTATTACTCTGCAAACGAGTAATGCGCTGTCGGTTATATTCACGAAACATAAATATTTAAGTGAATTCTCACAGTAGTTTATTGAGAACGTATCTTCTGTATTAAAAGAGAATTAGGTATACTAAAGTAATGTATATATATATTTCATGATTTCTTATTCTTTTGGCAGTTTACGCCTAACGCGCCTGAAGGACGAGATCGGTCCGAATGATGAGTACAACGGTGAGGATGAGACGTACAAGGATGTGATGAAGGACTTCTCTAACTTTGCTGCCAGCCAGCCGCGCATGTTGCGTCACCGCAACGATACGCTAGAATCGCAACGCAGCTCGCTAACCAACTCCGACTAGCAGTGGGCGGAGGCCTCTCGGCCACATTGACAGATTACTCGTTACAATAGAAATTCCAATGTTTAGCTAGCTGGCGCTTTCAGCGTGTGCCTATGCTAAATTTTAAAATGGGGGCCGTCAACTCTCAACTGTTTTACTCGGCAATCTCATTTAGGGGACGGCGCTTTTGATATTAATAATACATTGCATTGCATCTGCATTTGAGTTTCGTATTGATTTAATGTTTTGTTGACGTTCGATTTATTAGCTTATTAGGTGAATAGTTAAGTGCAAGTGGCTCGTAATCATATTTATATTAATGTTTATTGTTTACAAATGATAAAATATGTAATGTACAAGTATTTGTCTAAAACGTATTGTACATTCTGTTATTTGTATTATATTTAAAGATATTATAACTGTATACTATAACTATGTAGCTAGCTAACTTATATTATGCCGTATCATGTTGAAACTGTTGCAAAATGTTTCCAATTTCTATCTGTTAACAAAGAACTATTTTTGCGTGCTAAACTGTTTTCCCCGTTAAACAAATTGTTCTTGTTTAGTGCCAAAAAATTGAAAAAGTGTCGAATAAAATTGCAAAGTACTTCAAATATGAATAGTCAAATTACTTAAATTATGCTAAAAACGATTGTCGCAACTATTGTAGAGTTTACAATTTTTATTACGGTAAGTAAGAACGCTGCAGTCGGGTGTAGCCGACTGCGCAATACTCGTTCACAATATGATCACCATAAGAGTTCAAAACGGTCTTAATTATGATTATTTTGGAATATCGATTAGTTGAGGCGGGAGTGGGCGTGGCCGAAAATGTTCGGCTATATTTTAAGAGGTCATCAGAATAAATTTGATGTATCTAACTTAAAAATTAAGGAATATATTAATATTAAAATTTGTTATTTATTGTATTTAGGGAAAATTATTAAAGATCTTTCGGTTAATATTTAGTTTTGAAATGGGGAGATATATAGAATAAATTGAATTACCAAAAAATCTTAAAACAACCTGACGCATTTCCCAAGTTCCACAGACGGACGGACGGACGTATATCACAAATCCAAAAGACCCTTTTCATTGCGTAAACGAGTATAATTAGTTATAGTCGAAAACAATTGCTTGAATACGTTTAGTCGAATTCCGCGTCATTTCCATTGCCATCAGTGGCCGAGTCGGCACCCGTATCCTTGACCTTGTGCACATTTTGGACATGTCGCTGAACAGCGCTGCGATCGTTAAACTGCCGTCCGCACTCCTTGCAGGCGAACGTGACGCCCGCGTGGGCCACCAGATGACGACTCAGCCCCGAGACGTGATTGAAACTGCGCTTGCAGAGGTGGCACTTGTGCTGCCGCTCTCCGTCCATGTGCATCCGGTTGATGTGTTGCTGCAGATTGGTCTTCTGAGCGAAGCAGGTGTCGCAGTGGGGGCACTGATGTCGTTTCGCGCCTGTATGGGTGTCCATGTGCCGCTTGAGCACTTCGCGCTGCGAAAACGCCAACCCGCATTCCTCGCATTTATACGGCTTTAGACCCGTGTGGATGATCATGTGGCGCTTCAGCGAACTGGCGCAGGACAACTGCAGCTGGCAAACTGGGCACTTGAGGGCGCCGCCGGTGCCGTTCTTCAGCGTCTTGATGTGCGTGCTGAGATGCCGCGACAACGTCTTCTCGGTGGCAAAAGCGATCGGGCACAGCTGGCATTGAAACGTCTTGAGCGTATCGCTGACGCGTCCAGCGGTGGGCTTTGAGCTGCGGGGCCCACGTTTCACCACCAAGTCGCCCTTAGTGCTCTTTGTTGATGTTGAGTTTTCGCTGTTGTCCTTCTCGTTTGACTGCAAAATGGATGTGGATTAGACTGGATGGGCAGACTTGCTGATTACTCACCACTATAATGACGTTGTCGTTGAACTCATACATCTGCTGATCGTCGCCCTCCGCATCCAGATTAAACACCATCACATCGCCAATATCTTCGGACTTGTCGGTAAACTGAATTTCGCCGTTGTCCTTAACTACAAAAGAAGTAAACAAGTGAGAACAGTGCAGTCGGGTGTAGTCGACGTGGTCTACCAAATTTGGTGAGTCTATTTCTAAAATTATGGGAGATATGGATTTTTCTTGGTTACCCGCTTCCACCGAGCGTATTGAATTGCCACGCCCTTAGTGGGCGTACACAAGTAATCTGAATATCTTATATGAAGCGGATATAGAAAAGTATTTATGCAAAATTTCAAGTCTCGAGCTTTAAAAGGGCAAATAAAACCAATGTTGTGTTGCCAAATACTTACTGTTGTATGATGTGATATTCTTCTCCGGATGAAACTCTGTCGAGGAAGGTTGTGTCGAGTTTGCGTTTGCGGCAACCGCATTTATGATATAAATTTCGCCATTTTCGCTGGTCACCACGTCGCCGGCGCCGACCATCTTTATATCGCGGTAGCTCTTCGTTGCCTCTGGCACCGATGTTTCTAGTTCCGCGTCATCTGTGGACAGCGGCTCCAGCTTGGATTCGATTCCTAACACATATTCGGAACTTTCCGATTCGGATACATTTGGCCGGCGTTTTTGTTGAACTGTCGGTGATGAGATGCGACCACGTTTGCGGGCCAAACGCGGCTCCGCTATTGGCTTCGATGCTTCGATCGCTGTGGACACGGATACCGGGTGTGCTTCGTTAATCGGCTTCGCATCCACTGGCAGCTCAGATACAGTCTCCCAGTGGCCGGCTTTCTTCTCGGCCAGAAACACTTCAAGTTCACCCAAGAGTTTTGCCAGCTGCTCCCTGCGGCTCTCCTCCTGCACCTCTTCGTGCAGTTGTCGACGCACATCGCCGCTCACCTCTTTCGTCAGCTGCTTGCGCAGCTGCACGGACAGCTCCTCCCGCGCTGAGACCAGACGTCTGTCGAACTCTTTTTCTATATCCTGCTTGTATTTTTCCCGCCATTTCTCGTTGTTTTTTGAGTGCTGCGTTTCCAGCTTCTCGATAAAAGCCTGAGACTCTTCGAACTCCAGCTCGTCTTCGTCCGAATCGTTGTCCAATTGCTTGGCGAAAACGCGGCTCTTTTTGCCCATGTTGATGAGGCGTATGTGCTTCCGTAGCTTCTTATCGGATGCCTGACTGCGCTGTCGGAACAGAAAGGATTTCTCCAGTTGGTAACGACAATCGCCGCAAATCTTTTTCGGCAGGCCATCGGTTGGCTTCGCCTCCAGGGAGAGGAGCGCCATTAGCCGCATCGGTATCGACAGCTGTGTTTCGTCTGCGTCGAATATTGAGTGCGCATCCTTGAGTTCCTTTAGGCACAGGCGACACCACGTCTCTATATCTGGGTAAAACTCCTCCGTGGGCGACATTGCAGCTCTTGTAATTGCTATTTTGTAGCGTTCGCATTCAACAACAGACGCTAAAGTTATTAAGTCGGTCTTAGCCAACACTGGCAAATAAACACACGTCTGTGGGCACCCAAATAACTAACATTTGCCCAAAATGATTAAAAGCGCGCAGTTGTTACTAACTGATATTTTAAATAAATTTAAAAACATAATTTATTATAATGTCATGCACACTAGATTCATGAGAATCATTCTTTCAAAAGGCTCTTCGTTGCATTAAGCCAAATGCAACTGCTAACAGCGTCATAGCTAATAACAGAGTCATAACAGAACAGCTGATATTTATGTTAACAAGCCATTAAAATGAAATTGGCGCACAAAATTTGTGAAATTTTTAAAATTCAATATCAAACATACATAGAGAAAAATAACAAAAATGTAATATAAATGTATGTAAAGTGTATGAGTAAAATAATTGCTGCTGCTTATGTGCTCTAAATTTACTGTATAATATTTTCTTATTTTGTACTCGTTCACGAAGTAAAAAGAGTAGATCTGGTTTTCTCATTGTAAGATTAAAATTTTTCTGTTTGCATATAAAGCTCTCGTATCCATAGCTATAATGTCCTTTTAGTCATGGTTTGTTTGTCTAGATTATTTCTGCATTTAAAATAAAAAAAAATTATAATAAAACAAATGTGACAAAAATAGTTTTAGTTGACTAATATTGCACTGTCGGATACTCCTGATAGCAACATTCTTAATTTTATTATATAAAATGTAAAATATATAACTAAGTTGCACAATTCATTGTTTTTTTTTTAAATTTCCAGCTTTTACAGCTGTTTTCATTTCATAGGACATTTAATTTTTTTTGTATACACAAGGAGTTTTAAAGCATTATTATTCTCGTTATTTTGAAAAACACTGTATAAAATGATTGTGTATAATATTACGGACACTCTGAGAGGATCGCTATCGTCGTCAGGCATCGCCAGCTGCCTTGGATGTGTGTGATTCTGGTTGGGTTTGGGGCTTCTTCTCCTTGTTGTACCATTTCTTTTTGACAAACGGTTGCTTTTCGTTGCTGGGCTGATGTGGAGCAGGTTCCAAAACCTGCTGCTGCTCGCCATTTTTATTAGTGGCTACAGCGATTTCATCATTTGCCTTTGTCTGCTGTGAACCATTTGAAGTTGGCTTGGGTGCGAAAGGACCTGGCTGTTTGTTGTTCAAGGAGTTATTGTTGGGAAACCTGAAATGCCAAACTGCCTGATTCGCTCGCTGGAAACGTGGCTGCTGTCCAACTGGACCTCGAGCATGTTGTAGAAACTGACTCCGATACGGGGGTGGCATATTATGGCTATAATTAAACGGGGGCCGCATTGTTGCCATGTGGCTATTCATATGCAAACTTCCCATCATTTGCGATAAGTTTTCCACGCCCGTTTTGAAAAGACGCTCCCGTTCTCGTCGTCGCCAATGGAATTCCAAGTGATCCTTGAATTTTCTAAAATTGTGAGTTATAAAACTGCATTGATTGCAATGAACGGGAGTGGTGATGCGCAATTTCTCGACCACGTCATCGGGCATGGGCTGAACGGAGCCGTGGACGCGCAGAAGAGCGTATACGGCCTGGAAGGGTAGAAACAATTCCGTATTGAAAGTGTTCCAGTGCTGAATGCGTCGCATGCGATCGGAGTAGAAGTCATCTGAGATGACGTGCATATTGAGGCGACTCATGAAGGGGCTGATCTTGAAGCCCACTCGAAAGTGACTCGGGTGCAGATGTTGCTGCTCAATAATTTCGTTAGCCAGATCCATCATATGGTCCAGCAGGGGCAGATGTGCATTCCTTAGCTACAGATTGAATGCATATGTATATACAAATTTCAGAGTTGTCTTCATTTATCCACTGACCTCGGTCACATTGCCGATGTCCTCCTTGGGCAAAACAAGAAAATGAAATTCCGCCCTAGGGTAGCCCACATTTCGCAGTACCGCAGCTCGATCCGTGTCAATGACCACGTCCTCACCGCTGTTCATCTTACGGGTCAAGACGCCACGTTCAAATTCCAAATCTTTCTCTTCCTGCTGCATGGCACTGCAACAATTTTGCGTAAATCACCAAAGTGTTACAAATCAAACAACAACAAAACTGACAATGAAACTGAACGCTTGGAATTGGCACACTCAACTGATTAGCTATTCACCGGCAGTGTTGCAAAACTAAAAAAGGTAGAAATTGTGGCCGCTTGCGACGATCTAAAGGTTACGCAAACACAGTTCCGTTGCTGAAACATAATATCGGTTTATGCTTAATAATGCCCGAAATTTGTAGTTAATTCAAAACCTCTTTAAACATTAAAAATTCATATTTTATTAGATTAATCCCATGGGGAGCTATATGATATAGTGGTCCGATGGGGACAACTGGTATAGTATGTGCTGTGTGCACTAATAACACAGATATATCAAAAATTTTATTAAAATAGCTTATCTGCATTCGTTGTTATACTGTATTAAGGACAACCTTGTGACGTCACAATTTTAAAAGCTCAGAACTTACGTAATCTGTTTCAATTCTAGAGATTTTTTTTGTATTGACTGACGTGGTCTTAATTGAAAAGCATCATCTTTGTTTCACTTTTTAGATACCTATTAGGTATAGCGAAAATCGGACGTCTAATGAATTAACAAAGTATTATTTGTTACCTTAAAAAGCAATAAAAAAATTCAATTAAAACAATTAACTATAAGACAACTCATACTTGAAAATCAAATCTATTAAAGAAAAGATATGAATGTAAAAAATTTACAAGTTAGCAATTTAATTTTTAATAAACCTTTTCGTTTGGATGACAGCAATTAGAAATTTGGTTCACTTTCTGCAATTTTCCATCAAATTATATTTTTACTGTATTCATACATATACATATGTAGTTACCAAGCACTTTACTGAATATATAAGCCGGCATATGTATATGTAAATATACGCAATACAGATATGTACACTTGAAATCGGATCCAACCACTTCAAGGCCAAGATTCAAAATTCAAAAATATGCAGCGTATTCACAGTCACTAATCAGCACTGGCTGTGCGAGGGAAATTATAACAATATTTCCATGTATGTAGCTACTACTATTTATTATATATAAAAAAATATTTCGTCAACTCAATTTAATATTTTGTTAATATTTTATGTTTTCATAAAAATAAAAGCGAAGAGAAAATGTTTTGGTTTAAAAAGTATTGGAATTGTGGAAAAATGATAGACTTAATATAATTTGTATTTGTGATTAGCGTTTGTATATATATAATATATATATAATGAATTAATTCTTCGATTGATCTTGTAAACCCATATTTTGCGGGAATTTTGGCCTTGGGTTATGTTTATTTTGCATTGATTGATTGTGCTGACTATTGAAATTTTCTGGTCTATTATAGGTCCTGTTTTGGGCTTGGTGATGTTGCGGTCTAGGATTGATTTGGGGTTTGTTTTGCATGCCGTTAGGATCAGGATGCGCCATTCTTGGAGATTGCTTAAATGGATTAAATCGAGGCGCAGCCTGGTTCTGTTGTTCATTATGTATCGGAGTACAACCGGTGTTGTTGCCATTGTTCATGGGATAATTGGATTTAAATTGATTAAACCGAGGATTATAATTGGGGCGAACTGGTTGTCGATTGAATCCCGAATTCGGGCCATTCATGAACGGGCGTGGCCCATTCGGCGTCTGTTGGTTAAATTGCCTAAATTCGGGCGGCGCAAATCTCGGATGTGGCTGGTGTCCTGGAATGTTGTTAATGTTACCCTGATGCGGCTGATATTGTGCACCGCCAGTTGGCTTATAAGGCATCTTCTGGTAGTGTTTCCCAAAGGCATTTGGGTACGGAACAGGGGGCTGTGGCTCAGCTGGCTGATGTGCCTGGCTTTGTCGCCAGTTCTGCGGCTTTCTGTTTAGCTCAAAGCTCGTAGAAACGCTTGGTTTGTTTTCGGACGTTGTTGGCGACTTTGGCTGATCAATTGCCTGAGTAAGAGCTTCTTTTAGCTCTTGGTTAGGTTTCACCTCCAACTTGGCTTCGTCAAGCATGCGAGTTACCTTTTCCACCTCGTTTTTTATTTTCAACTCGACCTGCCGCTTCTTCCAATGCTCGAACAAGTGCACTTTCAAGCCCAGCAAACTCTGACTTTCGAAATCACACTGATTGCAGTGAAACGACTTGGCCTCACGCAATTCTTTAGCTCTCTCAGTGGGCATCGGCTCGATGGAGCCTTGCACGCGGAGCAGGGCATAAGCCGCCTGGTAAGTGAGAAACAGGTCGGTGTTAAAGCTGTGCCAATGCTTATCGCGACGCAATGACTTCGAATAGAAATCATCGGATATCACATGCATGGTCAGGCGATTCATAAACGCATCCATTTTGAAGCCAATTAAGAAGCTATTCGAGGGCACGTTTTGCTGGCGCTCAATGATTTGATTCGCCAGCTCCTTCATGTGATCCAAGAGGGGCAAGTGTTCCCGTGTAAGCTGCATAAAATTAAAAATCATTGGGAGATAATCCGACTGATATATATGTATATATATAAATAGCACGAACTTACCTCTGTTACATTTGCAATTTCCTCTTTGGGTACAATAAGAAAATGGTACTGGGCCTTGGGGTAAGCATCCTTCATTACCACCGCTAGATCGGTTTCAATAAGCAGATCTCTGGCCTCTTGCATTTGGCGAGTTAGAATTCCTCTGCGAAGATCCGTAGACTTTATTTGCATTTTGACTAAACTTTTTTTTATTGGGAATCACCGAAAACAAAAAATGTGTAAAAAAGGTAACGAAACAATTGGAACCTGCACTTCGAATGATTGTAAATACCGAACTGTGTTGAAAAACTGCGCAGAAAACTTTCGCACTAGCATGCCCCCACCCATGCATTATGAAACAGAGATGCATTTAGTAGATTGATGTAAAGAACTAGTTTAGGCGTTGCATATTTAATGAACGAACAAATCATTCGTTAACAATAAATACTAGCAAAATCAAAAAATATTCTAGCAAAATTGATAAAAAAAATTCTGTAATACCTATAATTACAGCAACAACGATTCAATTTAACGGCATTGTTCGATATTGGAACTTACAAGCACCAAACAAGGGAACATTGGTCTAAAAAAAAAGTAAAATCTGGGACGTCGTTCTTTCGTTCAGTTGATTAGTTCAATTGCATTTTTTTCAGAGCGATCCGGTACAAATCTAATATATAAATATACCTATATATGTATAGAACAATTATGCATTTAATTTTTTTCTTAGTCTTGTAGCTATTGCTCGAGTGCTGAATATGGTTAAATTAATCGGGGTTGCAAACAAGAATGAGCAACTGAACATCTGAATTACTGATTGACTGATTAATTTCGTTCACTTTTTACTGAACTATTTTAGTAGTTCATATTTCTGTTCTGAACCAAATAACTCAACTCAGCTGAACAGTGTTGTCAAAATGTGCAGATAGCTTGCACACTTTTACACCCATGCACATATATATGTATTTATATATATATATATATATATATATATATATACACATAAATATAAATATGTATATAAAAGTTGTCATATGTACATTCAGTCTGTTTACTAACTTAATGCTCTTGCAGATGTTCCTTGAGTGTTGGTATGTTTTTAGCAAGAAATGCACACTGATTGCACATTAACGGCTTGGCGAGCAGCTCGTCTACTTTAGCTTTGGGCCAACGTTGGATGCACCCGTCGTCGTTTAGATTCGCATAAAGTGCTAAAAATACATAATTAATAAGTACTTAAATAAACGCTACCGCTATGTTTTTTAGTAATACTTTCAAAGGGCACAAAGAGCGCCGTATTAAAGCTATTCCAATGTTTCTTTGTCTTCAAACAGTTCGAGACAAAATCCTTTGAAATTACGTGTAAATGCAGCCTTTGCATGCTCGGCTGAGCGTGGAACCCGATTTGGAAACTTTCCCAATGTTCGCCGCGTACCTCAACGATATTGCGTGCCAGCAAATGCAGTTCCTCCAGCAAAGACAAATGTTTTCTGCTCAACTATTAATTTAAAATGGAAATTTCCTTCAAAATATTTTTACAGTTCTGGTTAATGCAACCTGAAAAATGCTGGCGATATCTTCTTTGGGCAGCACAAGATAATGATGTCGCGCCTTTGGATATTTGTCGGCTATAACAACTGCTATATCCGTTGATATGATCCAATTAGAGGAATCTAATATGGTTTTGATTAAGCCGGTTTGCCAAGACATTTTTCGCAGCTGATTAGCCGGCTGTTCCAGTGTTATTAGTATTGATAAATTTTTCGATTTGGTTTGGTAAGTGCTGTAAAGCGCCGCTGTGAGCGCAATGGTGCGTGCGTCACACGCGTCGCGTTGTACCTATTGTGTTCGCACACAATTTGAGCCCTGAATTCAATCGAAAAATGGCCAGCAAAATTATAATAAATTAAGTAATGTATGTGCGCTTTAAATATGATAAGTTACATGCTTTGTGTGTTTCTACTCGTTTCAATTGAAAGCATTGTTTAACACTGCATTCAAAGCAAATGCAACCCTGCTCGCAACCCTGCAAACAACAACAATGAACTACAAGAGTCGAGAAGAATATTATTTGTTTGGCTGCCTAAATGTGCTTGTGTGCATCGTGTGGGCAAGTAAAAAGTGCGTGCCGCAACATACGAAATCAGCCGTGTATTTTTTACGCAACGCATGCGAAAATTTCTCAATTACGTGCGACTTTTCAATTGGAATTCATTCAAATCGCCTTTTGAAGTATCCAGTGCAGCGCCAAGCTAACGGAAATTTGCATCTGGAAATCGAAAGTCTGCGATCAAAAGTTCTCCAACCAAAAAAAAGAAGATTACGCAAAGCAAATAAAAATTGAAGTCGCAACATGGCGAACGTCACAGAAATAAAGCCACGCCTCATGGCCGAACCGTTGCACATACAGCGACTGGAGGCGGCATTAAATATGCGCCCGTTTATGGAGATGGCCCGCCAGGCGCTTAAGCAGCCATTGGGGGACGGCGACGATGGCGAAGTTAGCGCTACAGAGCCGGAAACAAGCCAGGAGCAAGGCATCGATTCAGACGATTCGTCCACCAGGGTGGGCATGGTCAAGCTAAAGCACAAACAAAGACGCCACAAGCGTCTGCTGGGCAGCAAAGAAGGTAATAATATATTAAAAACTGTTCAACTCGTTGACTTAACTATATATATGTATTTGTATTTGTATAGAGCGACAGAGCGTCAAGGCGCAGCTCTATAACTTCAACGATTTAACCAGCGATCGAGAATGGCTCTACGATATACTACTCAGTGACACAGAGAGCGAGGCGCAGGTGAGCGATGAGGATGCGTACATTAATCAAATGCTTCGCGAGCATCTTCAGGAACAGCGTCAGCGCAAAAACTACTACAAAAAGGCCACAGTAAGTCGCTGAATTGAGTTTTTATACCCTGAACAAATTGCAATTGTATGCAATAGGCGGAAGGAGGCGTCTCCGATTCCATAAATATAGATATGGTCACGAATAACAGTCGAGTCGAACTAGCCATGTCCGTCGGAAATCT
This sequence comes from Drosophila nigromelanica, assembly GCA_004149465.1. Lineage (NCBI taxonomy): Eukaryota > Metazoa > Arthropoda > Insecta > Diptera > Drosophilidae > Drosophila > Drosophila nigromelanica. Next base: position 11,798 of record SCDS01000840.1, read on the forward strand.
AGGGATTTGGAGTACTCGAATATAGCTCGTCCATAGTACGCGGAGGTTTTCATAAAATCGATATATCTGCTGTTTCAAAAGCTAGATAATTTATAAGACATTACTGAAAGAGCTCCTCTAAAGATCGCAAAAACATTTGTTAGAGACGCCCATTGAAGGCGTGTCAAATCGGTGAATTCTATATATATTGGGGCGGTCAAGGTAAAAGCTAATTTAGCGGATTTCTAATGACCTCTTAAGACCGAGCCGAACAATTACGGAAATGTCCGCTCCCGGCTGTTGACCTACAAAAATTGATATATTTCCAAAATAACAAGAATAATGAAGATTGTTTTTGACTACTTAATTCGTTATTATACTGTGAACGTGTGTTGCGCAGTCGTTTACACGTGCACACATACGTACGGACATACATTTGTGAATGGAGTCCAGGGAATTTATCAATTTTCTTTGCTTATGTTGGCCTCCATTTAATAAATTGCCTTTTTAGAACGCTCAATACGCGTACTACGGCAGCGGACTACTGTCCAATCATGATGTCTATGCGGAACGCCAGCAGGCCACGGTGGGCGTTCGCAAGCGACGGCGCCGCACCAAACAGGAGATACTATTGGCGCGATTGGCAGAGGCGCAGGCGGGTCCCAAGCCGGTTAAGCAGCGTCGGCGTGGACGGAAGAAGCGCACGACAATGGACTCGCCGGAGTCAGGCGAGGTGCCGCCCTCGGAGCTGGGCAAGTATAGTTTCGGTGACACGCTGCCTGCCAACGATGAGGATGAGGAGGACAACGGTGAGGTGGATTACAAGCGGGAACTGGCTAATTTGGCGCTGGACTATCCCGAGGAGGAGGAGGAAATCGAGGAGGAGGTGGACGTGGTGGGCGCAGCCGACGGTCAAGTGACACGGGTGCGTCGCCGTCGCAAGAATCCGGAAGTGTTGGCGGCGCGTCGTCGACGCATCTGGCAGATCATGTCGAAAAAGGAGTCCGGCCGGTTGCAGCGCATCAAGAGCAACAATCATAAAGAGATGCTGGCCAATTGCAAACGCGTGGCCGGCATGTGTGCCAAGGTTGTGCGCCAGCGGGCGCTCAACTCACAGCGCATCATGAAGGAGACGGTGTGGCGGGCCAAGCGGCTGACCCGTGAAATGCTCAACTATTGGAAGCGCTATGAGCGCGTCGAGCGCGACCAGCGGCGCAAGCAGGAGCGCGAGGCCGAGGAGCAGCGCAAACAGGATGTGGAGCTCATTGAGGTGAAGCGGCAGCAGCGCAAACTCAACTTCTTGATTACCCAAACGGAGTTGTATGCCCACTTTATGTCCAAGAAGCTCGGCCAGGGCACCGAAGCGGATCAGCTGCGCATACTCAGCCAATTGGATGAGGAGCACAACGCCCGGCTGGCGGCACACGATGATTACGATGCGGGCGAAATGAAGGAGCTGGCGCAGGCGAATGCGGAGGCGGCGATACAGCGTGATTTGGACAAAACGCGTGCGTTCGATGTGCCCTTCAAACGGGAACAGATATTGGAGCAATTGCAGGAGATGGACCTGCCGCAGCCGGAGCGTGAGCAAATTAAGGATTTGCCGCAGCCCAAAATGTTTAAGGGCACTCTAAAGGGCTACCAGATCAAGGGCATGACGTGGCTGGCCAATATCTACGATCAGGGAATCAGCGGCATTCTAGCAGATGAGATGGGCTTGGGCAAGACCGTGCAATCAATTGCCTTTCTCTGCCACATTGCAGAACATTACGGCGTGTGGGGACCGTTTCTGGTCATCTCGCCCGCCTCGACGCTGCACAACTGGCAGCAGGAGATGGCGCGCTTTGTGCCCGACTTCAATGTGGTGCCCTACTGGGGGTCGCCCAATGAACGTAAAATCTTGCGCCAGTTCTGGGAGCAGAAGCATCTGCACACACGCGAGGCCAGCTTCCATGTGGTGATCACGTCGTACCAGTTGATTGTCAGCGACTACAAGTACTTCAATCGCATCAAATGGCAGTATATGGTCCTGGACGAGGCGCAGGCGATCAAGAGCGCCGCCTCGCAGCGCTGGAAACTCCTGCTAGGGTTCAACTGTCGCAATCGTTTGCTGCTTAGCGGCACGCCCATACAGAATAGCATGGCGGAGCTGTGGGCGTTGCTGCACTTTATAATGCCCACGCTGTTTGATTCGCATGACGAGTTCAACGAGTGGTTCTCCAAGGACATCGAATCGCATGCCGAGAACAAAACAGGCATCGATGAGCGTCAGATCTCTCGCCTGCACATGATACTGAAGCCGTTCATGCTCCGGCGCATCAAAAAAGATGTCGAGAACGAGCTGTCCGATAAAATTGAGATTATGGTCTATTGCCCGCTCACCATACGCCAGAAGCTGCTGTATCGGGCGCTCAAGCAGAAGATTCGCGTTGAAGATCTGCTGCATTTGGCCAGCGGCGGTTCCACAACTTCTGCGGCGGCGGATGGCACCATTCTGGATCGCAACTTCACCTCGAATCTCATGAATCTGGTGATGCAGTTCCGCAAGGTTTGCAATCATCCGGAGCTCTTTGAGCGTCGCGATGCCCGCAGTCCCTTTAGCATGCGCTGCGCCGAGTTTGTCTTGCCGCGTTTGGTTTTCGACGATGGGCTGCTCCACAGCGCCTTGCCCAGTCGCAAGCACCTGCTTTATAATCGGTGAGTAGTCCCCGTTTGGGCATGAACTTGCTCTTGAGATATACTCGTTCACGCAGTGAAAAGAGCTTAAGCTTGAAATTGGGAATATATAGATAAAGGGTTAAGATTAGGGGCGTAACAATCCAATTAATATATATATGTCCTTCAGGCTCAAAGCTAGAAGCATCGAATTTTTTTAGACAGATTACTGTACAACTTCTCTGAAGATCGTACCCATGTTTTTTGGATTCGCCTACTGCGAGCGTTGCAAATCGATCAATTCTATATTTCTTGGTAAAGGATAATCCTCGAAAACCCATATATCTCCGACAATTTCAGAGCTAAACTTACCTTGATCCTTTAAAGATCAAGCAGACAATTTTCGGCCAATGTTTTAAGATGGCAATCATAACTATGACTGTTGTCGACTGTTTTAAAGTGTTATACGAAGTCGGATATACCCGACTGCAACATTCGCACATGTTTTAATCTATGATTTCTCTTGAACAGCTTCAACATCTTCAAGGCGGCCCACATGCAGCGATCCCTGTTTGATGACGTTCACGTAGATAGCTGCTTCGGTTTTACGCGATTGTCTGACTTATCCTTATCTGACATGGAGGATGTCACCTGGCACGGCCTTATTGACTTGTCCGTATACAATTTTTTATTACTTGTATTCGAATTTAATTTAGCTTTGTCTTTGCAGTCTGTTGCACTATCGTCGCGTCCTTGCCCAACAGCCGCTGCTGGCCTATCGTCGCCAGTGGTGGCCACATCAACGTGCCACGCGCTACCAGCTGCTGGAGCCAGCTCTGGAACGCAAACTTGTGCCGGATTATTTGCTTACAAACAGTGTACTGAGACAATTCATATTTACAGCAGTGGTACGTATTTTTTTGTCCTTAACCCATTGGAAATGGGTAAGCAGCGTATAATGGCTTTGTGCAAAATGAATCATCTCCGACCCTATAAATCATATATATTCTTGATCAGTATCAAAATCCGAGTCGATCAAGCCACGTACATCTGGAAACATTCACCGTTTTCAAAAATCACAACAATATCAAATTTTTGAGGCTTATTTCCTATTATTTTCAGAGATAGAGACACTAGATTGGATTCACATTAATTTCTATACTATAGCACTCACAGAAACGATTGTAAAAAGTTGTAATCAAAATATTGCATGTAAATTTATAGCTTCAAAGTATTGTTATATGCAAAGAAATGTGTAAATTCTCGATCTGTTGCAAAGTTTCCATCATTAAATATATGTACGTCCGCAGAACAAAATGTTCAAAACACCTTTGAATCGTTTTGGTTTCAACGCGGAATTTTTAGAATAATGAATTCAACCAGTTTTCCAAAAGATCAGCTGAAACTAGACCGGAACCGAACCATATATATATATTTTTATTATAACTTTAGTTTATGTGAGGTTTTTGCAAAAGCACAGTTATTGAAGAGAACATCCGCTAAATGTCTGCAAAGGTATAAATTAGATATTCTATGCAATTTCCATAATTTTTCTAAAACCTGCATTCAGGGTATTTATTTTCCTCTTTAGTTGTTAAAATATTTAGCGTTTTCATTTATGAAATTAAGTTGTTTCTCTTTGTCTTTCGAATATTTTGCAGACATCTTGTGAGAGCAGCGTTTATGCTTTTGGCGATTATATCACCGTCAACATGCAGGAAACAATCGAGCATCGTGTGACACGTTCGAAAACACTTAAGGAAAAGACTGCACTCATTGAGGAGCTCGTTGACGCCGGTGGTCAGGTGAAGTCTGAGCCACGCATAAAGCAGGAGCTAGAAATGGAATCGGTAGAGGTGCAGACCAAATCTAATACAAAGAGCGACGTCAAGATGACCACATTGCAATTGCTGCCTGAGTTCCCCCATCGTACGCGTAAGCCGCAGCGCTACCAATGCGAGCCCCTGCAGATGCCGCGCTTCCTCTACGGGTTGGGTCAGCGGGTGCAGGCCGTCGATCGGCATTTATAGTGAGTACTATTTGAATTTAAATGTATGGTTAATCTACTAATGCTTCTACCGTTTGATAGCTGTGAAAGTCGCGCCGCGGCCTGGGCGCACATACGCCACCTGCAGTGCGAGAACATCGTGGGCAGGGAGCTGGTGACCACAAGCTTGGCGCTGTGCAAGCCGCGCAGCGGCTGGTCATCGATTGTGGTACCCGATAAGGAGACACTTATAACGGATGCGGGCAAACTGTTTGTGCTGGACAGTCTGCTAACACGCCTTAAGGCCGAGGGTCATCGTGTGCTCATCTACTCACAAATGACCAAAATGATTGATCTGCTCGAGGTGTGTCTCACACTGTGCCACTTTTGGGTTCTTGCAATATAATGTGTGCTAATGCTTGTGCTTTTTTCAGGAGTATATGTGGCATCGCAAGCATCGCTATATGCGTCTCGACGGTTCTAGCAAGATTTCAGCACGTCGCGACATGGTCGCTGATTTTCAAACCCGTGCTGATATTTTTGTTTTCCTGCTTTCTACGCGAGCTGGTGGATTGGGTATTAATTTGACGGCAGCTGATACGGTAAGTCAAAAGTATTTATTAGTAGTTAACAAGCAAGAACGTCCCAGAAGAAGATATACTCCAAGTGTCCTATTGGCAATTGCCAAGCGAAATTTGTATACTACAGGATCACAACGACTTCTAACTGACTTGAATGTATATAGCTTGTACGTGTAGCCAAAAAATCTATATATTTCAAGTTTCAAATCTAGCTTAACTACCAGCGTAATATGGTAAATGCGTTGATACGGACGTACAGCAAGACGAACAGAGCTGAATGTACAATTTAACTTCGTGAACGAGTATAATAAAAACTAAAACAAGAAAGTGTTATCGTAGATGTTCAAATATTGTATATTGCATGCAATTCATAGATCCTGATAATTTAAATAAAAATGACATTCAAAATATGAGCTTGTTGCATAGAATAGAAGGACTGCTATGCCTAGGCAGTTGGTGCTGTTTAAAATATATTTTAATTATATTCTACAAGTATTAAAATGAATATGTATATCAGCAGATGGGTTAGAGGGAGCTTTAGTGATAACGTAGATTATAAGATTATTAGAAAAAAGTAGCCTTTCTTTATGTAATTCTATTGTGTCACGAGTTTTGTTTAAAAACTAATTGAGAATCGGTTACATAAATTTCCAATATTTTTCTGTTGAAAAAAAAACTCAAAATTAAAAGTAATAAATTACCATAGTCTAAATGGAATTCTTACAAAAAGAACCAACCGGTCAAAAGACCGATTTGGTTGAGCTTGTGGCTAATCTGACGCCAATGGAATCAAAAAGGCCTCCAATGCCGCCCAAAAAGCCAACACCAATTTGGGGAAAACATAATGGTCTGGGTAGAGCTGACGGAAAAGAGAAACGCAAGTCGAAAAAACGTCTGAAGAAATCTACGTCGAAACCTACGAACAATAACAAGACAGAAGACAATAACAAGACAGAAGACGTATCCGGGATCCTCGATTTGCACGAGTGCAAGGGGATTAAAGGTGTGATGTATATAAACTACAAAGATGAGGCGGCACTGGTGTGCCAGGTGCGCACGGCTCATCTAGGTGGACTGAAGCGCCGACTGTCAAAGCTGCTCGAGCGAAATAAATCACGTTTTCGCTCTATGAGCATCGAACGAAGTCCTTTTAGGCAAATGGGCCTGATTCATGTGTCTATTACCAGTAGAGCTGCAATTGACTTTACCGACTTGGAGGCGCAGTTGCAACGCGATGCACGGAAATGCAATGCTACGGATTGCAAGATTGTGTGCATTGAAATGGGCGCTCTCTGCTTCAGATGCGGGCCAGAGGATATGCTAGATGTGACTGCCAAGCTAGCACTGTACGGCTACAAGCCGCTGCTCACAGAAATTGGTTTCTGCTCTAGGGAGCCGCTGGTTAAGCTGACTGCGCCGCAAATGCAGCAATATTCACAGTTCGTCAAGGCGCTGGAGGCGGACGTGGATATTGTAAAGGTCTATGACAATGTGAAACACTCCATGGTGCAGACCATGTACACTAGCTGAATTGGCAGCTGCAAATTTATGTGTGGGCGCTGAATAAAGGGGCGGCTTCTTGTTGCCGTGGCTTGTATCCATTTGCTCGACTACTTGTTTATGCAATGCGCGGTCGTCGGCATCGGCTGCGACCGAGCACTTTTCGCCATGATTTACACATTGTGATCTTTATCGCAACAATGACACTGCCAAGGCAGCCACCACAAATTCTCAGCCAAAAGGATGCAATACTTACCAAGTGTCTGTGTCTGTCTGTATGTGTGTCGGTTCGATTTGCGATGATTTCTGCCTCTGACTGGCTGCTGGGCTTCGTGTGAACTTTTTCGCTTGGTTCCTAAATCATTTTGTCACTGATTTTGATTTGTTATTTGCGCTGGCCGCCAAGTAATTTGGTTTGTTTGTCTTCGCGTCCGATTTATTGTTTGGTTCTCAGGCTCGAAATTGTTCGCCCAAGTCGTTGACTAATTCCTTGGCATTTTGCTCTTTTTAGCGGCTCTTTGAGCAGCTCATCGCAGGCGGCGAATAAGCTTTAGTACTAATCTTAAAATACCCTCTACTCGAAATAAAAATACAATGGCTCGATCTATCTGTCTGCATAAACGCGTCACTCTGCAGCAGAAATGGCACAAATGCGTTCGTTGGGCACATTGGTTTATAAATATTTGTAGGTTTTGTATTTTTGTTTTTTAAACTTGTATAAAACATTCTGGTGCAATTTTCTGTTGCGTGACTCGTTCCAGTGGCAGGCCAAGCGTCGATAGCAATGTCTGCTGATTATATAACTGGGATGCTCTTGAAATATAAACAACCTGCTCACTTTTTGAAAGTTTTGATAAAAAAAAGCCAATGTTTAACCTACAGCCAGCTTACCCGACTTTTATTTATTTATCCATAAACGTATGTGCTTTGTCTTATGGACTTCTATTGAGCAGCACAAACTTAAGAAACATAACAGCCAATTTACACAAGAATTGCTAAAAATTGGAAGAATTTTTATTTCTTTTTCAATAAAATTACTAAAAGACCAGCGCAGTGTGTGAGAAACGCAAGTCCTCGTTCAAAAGTATTTGTTGTTCATGTCGCTGGCGCATACCAAAATAATTTTTTAAGAAAACAAGTCAACACTTTGGCATTTCAGCGTTCAGTAACGGAAATGTTTGAGGGCTCATAAAATTGTACCAGTTACATTTTCAATGATATGGAACCGGCAGATACAATTAATGAATCTTATGCCATTTCTAAACAAATTATATACATTATGTAGAGCTTCCATGGTCGCGCAATGTTAATTTCTTTGGGTAATTATAATGCGTGTCTTGCTTCTGGTTGCCATCGAGATTTATGACAATTTCGAAATCGAAGCAAAGTCTCTAAACAGCGGCAGTATAAAGCCGTCTTTGGACAGACCCATGAATATTAGTATGCCCCACACGTACCTGAATTTAGTCCAATTCATTGGGTGTAGATATTTGCTGTCTCGTCTGGAATTGAGTCCAACTTTATGTGTATTTATTTATCTGACGGGAAGTAACGAAGATAGACTGTCAGATTGCTCACACCTTTAAGAGAATTTGATATATTTATTTGCTAAATAATTCACAGATTTTATTGCAAAATCTTTAAATTATTGTTGGTTTTGTAAATCAATTTTTTGGTGATCAAATTTGTACTGTTAATCTTGAATCTTGAAAGCATTGTCGATTTAGCACTTTTCGTCAGTCTGCCTGTCTGTACGAAAGCGTCGATCTTAGATAGTACAATATTTAAAAAGCTAAACTTAGACCTTTTTAAGTTCATGTATACCATACCCAGACCAAGAGTAGTTCAATAGGGGTTGAAATGTCAGAACGCTGTATGTAAAATTTATCAAATTTATTATCTATGTTATGATAAATATGAAAGCAACACTGCCAGACAGACAACAAATTATAAGAACTAAAAGTGTTCTTATTAAATACCTCTTCCTATAAAATGTATATAAATTCGTATATTTATGTATAAAATACTTTCGAAATTTCTCACAATACAATGGATTTACTTTCCTAAAAAAATTCTTTAAAATTATATGCCGATGTAAATAAAAAACGATTTGTATAATTTGCTGATATAGGTATATTAATATATTTAGTTTGTTGATTAAAAAAATATGTTATACAGATGGACAAATAAAAGAAAAGGCAAAGTTCCTATGAATTTTAGGCTAGCCACTCGCGAACTAGTTCAGCCAATCGGTCTTTAGAGGCGCGCAATTCAGGACTGTCCCTAGAACTGATTGAACCCGTATCGGGACAGTGTGAAGCTTGGGGAATAATTGTGGCACCCTGTTCTACGCCAGCTCCAACCGTGCTCCATGGATCCAATTCTCCGTGAACGAAATAAACGTTCTTCACATCAGGATTTACCCCATCATACTCATCGTTTGTGGCGTCAATATAGCGTTGAATTCTAGCTGCTGTATAGCGTGATCCGAAGACATCGTGACAAGTGTCGGTGTACAGGGTAGCCGGGAAGGAAGACCCAAATGGTTGATTTTTGCTCCCAGAAGATTGAAACCAGCCGAATTCTCTGCATGTTTGATAGAACCAA